>CALSCQ010002253.1:1431-28931 GCA_943704525.1 Pigoraptor vietnamica | reverse complement strand
AACGAGTGGATCAAGCTGCTCACGCCCAAGAAGAAGGCGGCGTCGGGCAACGACGACGACAACATTATCGAGCGCGGGTGGCTGCTCAAGGAGGGCGGCGCTCACAAGACGCACAAGAAGCGCTGGTGAGTGCGCGGTTGTGGTGCAACAATTGTGCGGATGTGGGGCGCGCTCGTGCTTGTCGGAGTGTGTGTGCGCGCGCGTTGTTCTGTCCTCTGTGTGTGCCCGTGACGGGTACGTACGCGTGTGCGTACATGCGTGTGCTGAAAGTACTGCTGCGTGTAACAGGTTTACGCTCAAGACGGACGCCGTCATCTATTACAAGGACGCGACGTGCGCCATGACGATTGGCTCCATTCCGCTCAACTCGCTCTGCTCGGTGGGCTTGCGCTCTCTCTTGCACACGCACGCACGCACGCACGCACACACACACCACACACACACACACATGCCACGCATACACTCTCAGTGTTATACACAGCACGCGTGAAACGTGGTCTGATGCCGACACTCGCCTCTCGTGTGCAGGTCATTCCGCCGGATGAGCTCGTGGCGCAATCGCTCAACGTGTGGTCGTTCACGCTCAACGCGCGCCGCCGCTCGTACCAGCTCACGGCCAAGACGCAGGCCGACGCCAACCGCTGGGTCAACGCCATCCAGGAGGTGCGTGGGAGGCGAGGGTTGCTGGTTTAGTTGAAGGCTGCCTCAGCAAGCTTTTGTGCCATATGCACACGTATGTGCTTCCCGCAGCTTGTAAACACATACGCACACTGTACTCCCCTTGTCCCCTACTCGCAAGCCCACTGACGCACACTCACTTTACTCCCCCCTCCCCCGCGCATGTCCGCAGGTGCTCGACGCGAAGCCCCCGATTGAGACGAAGACGGAGAAACTGATCAACGAGCTCAAGAACGCCAAGCCCGAGGACATGGACAAGATCTACGCGGCGTACCCCATCCTCGCCTACTCGCCCGAGCCCATCAAGTCGTCGCTCCTGCCGCTGCCCTACGGCGACTTTGGCCGCGACCGCGCCGGCAACCAGGTGTACGGCACGCTCTACGAGGAGTCAATGATGATCTTTGAGGCGCTCGTGCACCCGGACTTTGTGGCGAACCCCACGCCGATGATCCAGCGCATCCTCCAGACGTGCTTTGACATGCCGAAGCTCAAGAACGAGGTGTACTGCCAGGTCATCAAGCAGACGACGAACAACCCGGAGCCGCAGGGCGCCGTCGGCCTCCGCGACTGGCACCTGCTCGCCGTGCTCTGCTGCTCGTTCCTGCCCGCGCGCAAGTACATTCGCTTCCTCAAGTTCCACCTCAAGCGCGCGACGGAGCGCTACGCCGGCACGGAGATTGAGAAGATCGCCAACTACTGCCTCGACAACATTGGCAAGATCAAGCAGCGCGAGTACCCGGCCAGCTCGGAGGTGCGTTCGTACTGCCCGCTGTACCGCTTGCACGCGTTCGCCGTGAACACCTTCTTAGATAGTGTGCATGTGCTGTGCATTCTTCGTCCTATTCGTGCGATGGGTGCGCACGCGCGTTCACCGTGAACAGCTTCTTATAGAGTGTGTGCATGTGCGTGTTTCCTAGTGTGGTCCTATTCATGCGATGGGTGCGCGTGTGGTGCAGCTTCTGACGCTGCGTTACGCTCTGTTACGCGCAGGAGATCCAGGCCATCAAGGAGCGCCGCCAGCTCTCGCTGACGATCCACACGCTGAGCGGGTCGACGGTGAAGGTCGACATCGACTCGTTCACCACGGCCGGCGAGGTGTGCGAGCAGGTGCGCGCCAAGCTGCACATGCAGGGCGCCCTCAACGGCTTCGGCCTGTACGAGTCCGGCATCGACCTCGACCGGAGCGTCGAGGAGAAGACGATGGCGTGCGACATTCTGTCCCGGTGGGAGCGGCACAAGCGCGGAGGCACCAACCCCGCGGAGGCCAACTCGTGGCGGCTTGTCTTCAAGGTGTTCTGCATGTACGAGACGTACAGCAAGGTGTCGAACGCGACCGAGTCGGACCTCGTGTTTGAGCAGGCGCACGACGCCGTCATCAACAAGCGCTTCCCCGCGGACGAGACGGCGCTCTTCCGCCTCGCCGCGCTGCGCCTGCAGTACGTCGTGGGCGACGCCGACCCCTCGTCGCAGTTTGACAAGCAAGTGTGGGTGTCTGCGGTGCATGGCTGTCTCCGAGAATGGCCTGTGCACGGGCATGTGCGGATGCGAACGAATTTTAAGACAAATGTAAACTGACTGTTCCCTGTGCGCACGCAGGCCGGACCTCAAGCGCTACTTCCCCGGTGTTCCGCAGGGCGCCGGTGGTGGCGGTGGCGGTGGTGCCGCGAGCCACGGTGAGCCCTTGTGGCAGCTCCTTGTGCTCGTTGGAATTATCCCGTTATTTGTTTGTGAATGGGCACTTGTGATGCATTTGAATTTGGCGCGCAGAGTCTCTCCTGTTCGCTGACATTGCGCTGCGCACCACTGCAGGCACCGTGCACTCTCCCCTCTCGTCCCTGAAGAACACGATGTCCGGCACTCTTCGCCGCATCAAGAGCAACTTTGACGACGGCGAGAGCGCGGAGCTCGCGAGCATCAAGGCCGCGATCAAGCAGGAGTGGTCGAAGCTGAAGGGCACGCCGAAGGACAAGCTCAAGAGCGAGTACATGAGCATGGTGCAGAGCTGGTCGGGCTTTGGGTCGACCGTGTTTGAGATTGAGGTGCGTCTTACTTGCGGGCTCTACATGTGTGCGTGTGTGCGTGTGTGCGTGTGGATGTGCACGTGTGCGCCCATGTGTTCTAAATTGAGGTGCGTCTTACTTGCGGGCTCTACGTGTGTGCGTGTGTGCATGCGTGTGGATGTATACGTGTGCGCCTGTGGTGCTTATTTTGCTTCCATTCTGCGCCACAGAACAACACGGACAAGAAGATGCCCAAGCTGCTCTGGCTCGGCGTCAGCATCCAGGGCGTCGCCATCTACAAGGTCGGCTGCTGCGCCACGCCGTTCGCCTCTTCCACTGCCCTCCCTCATCAACAACCTCTCTTCACTCTCGCGCACACACCGTATGCAAACAATCCCCATTCCATCGCCAGCAGTTGGAATTCCTTTGCCTGACAACAGCTCACACTCTTCCCTGCGTGCGCAGCGCGGCGACCGCGAGCCCCTCGTGTCGTATCCCTACGAAACAATCCTTTCGTTTGGCGCGCCCATTGTCAACACGTACAAGATTGTGATTGACGGCCTCGGTCCGATCACCTTTGAGACGCCCAAGGTGCGTGGGTGTGCGTGTGGCACTGCGTGGCTCATGCGCATCCCTCCCCTCCTTCCCTTTCTCTCTCCTCTGGGGAGTCGTGGTGTTCAACCCTCATAACTGCCACGAACTGGGGTCTCTCTTCCTGTCTCTCTTCTGTCTCTACCCCTCTTTTGTGTGTAATGTGCTGACGGCAAGACCTCTCGTGCTTCCGCAGGTGCTTGAGATCGCCAAGCTCATGAAGGCCTACATCAATGAGCTCGTGCGCCGCCGGCGTGCGCGCATGTAAAGCGAGACAACCCGCGTGACGCTGCCGTGTGGCGCCTTCCGTTCTGTCTGCCATGAGTTTGCGGGTACATGTGTGCGTTGTGGTTTGTTATGTGAGTGTGCTGCGTGCCGCGTGAGACCGAGTAAAGGCAAGAAATGCAAGCAATGCCTTCCATCGTCGTCAACCCTCGCTTCAATGTCGCTCTAGGGGCAAGCATGACCACATACGTCCTCAACCCTCTCTCTGCTGCAATATCGTTTATATCGTCTCAGTCCCAAGCAGAACCGTTCCTCTCGAGTGCCTCACAGCAGTTCGATGAGGTCGGCAAAGTCGCGTCGCATGAGCGTCGCAGTGGACGGAGGGACCGCTGAAGACGCCGCGCGAGGGAGTGACATCACCGCAGGACTCGACGTCAGAAGGTCAAACGCCGATGCCCGAGAAATCGCCGCTGCGGTTGCATGGCGATAAGTGCCTGGGCAGCAAACAATTTTGCACAGCTAACGTCTTGTGTGTCATGATGAAACTGCCGCATGCTGGGAGCTAGCATACTGGCAAACACACAGCAAATTTCGTGTGTTAAACTGACAAGCAAGCCCCACATGCTGTCGCCTTGGCCGCGGGCGTTGTCGAGATGAGCAGCGATCCGTCGCGGCTGAGTGCAATGCCTCCCTCCACTGTCGACGAAGACGGCATGGACCTTGACGTCAGCATGACGACAAGCGAAGTAACTCGTGCACAGCACACATGATCCTCACACCCACCCGACTCGTCGCCTAGGAGATTGCTCGTGCTGGCATCCGCGACGTGGCTATCCTCGCCGTCATCGAACGCGGGCGCGTTTTCCGTCGCAGGCCGTCGCCACGTGGGCGTCGATGTCGACGAAGCGACGGAAAGGCGCCGCGCGGCGAGAACGTCTGCCGGCGAGTCGGCGCTTGCGGGTGACGACGACTGCGAAGACGCGCCCATCGGCGAGCCAACAAACAGATGGCGCCGCGTGTGCTCGAGGGGCGAAGGGGCGCTCGCGTGGCCACTGCTCGGCGGGGAGTCGCCGCGACTGCCGCTGTCGACGTAATCGAATCTGCGGACGTATGACAATAAGTGCGTTGTCGGACCCAACAATCGGCAGACGAGGAACTGGACGGACACAGAGATGGGCACATGCGCCACCGCAAGGTGCACCCACCTGGCAGACGTATTTCCCGGCGTCTCTTCGCCGACAGCCTCGTCGTAAGTCGGATAACGAAGCACTGGGACCATTGCCTCTGGGCTCTCGGCGTACGAGTCACTGCACTTTTCGGCGTCGGCGTCCTCACATGCAGACTGCTCTGCCGACGCACACATGTACGCTTCCACGCTCGCGGGCGAGTCGACAACAATCGCGTCGCTCCATGCGACGTGCTTCTTCGCCGCGCTCTTCTCGGTCGCAGCGAGTGCATTCTTCGCGCGTTCTTCGTCCTCCAGTTCCTCCCTCTGCTGCTCGGCGACCATCGCCGCGGCCGCCGCAAACGGCGAGAGCGACTTGCGGGCGAGCGACTTTGGAGCTTCTTCGGAGCGCGTGGCACTCTTCTTTGCGCACGGCCCCTTCTGGTTCACGCGCTTGGGCGTCGCAGAGCACAGCGGAGACGACGCCAGCAACGATGCATCGTCGACGCTCACATCGAGGGGATTCCACGCGGCAGCGCCGACAACAGCGTGCGACGGAACGAGTGGCGCCGTCGCGGGCGCAAAGGGACTGAATGAAATGAGCGACTCTGAGGCAGCCGGGGCGACCTTTTCGGGCACACCGCTCATTACGTCCTCGCTACACGCGCCGTCGCCTTTCTCCTCATCGCCAACATGCAGTGATTCGTCCACGTCGTTCACTGGAGCAAGCGGCCTCCTCTCGGAAGTGGGGCGCACAGAGGGGGCGGAGGACTTGCCCACGGGCGTGCGCGGGACGAGATCACGTGACTGGAACGCCTTGGTGTCTGCAAGGGGACCGGCTGTGTCAGCAAAACCATGGCATGGTGTGTGTGTGTGTGTGTGTGTGTGTGTGTGGTATGTGTGTATGTGTTTATGTGTGCGGGCGTGTGCATGTGTGTGAACCATTCTTCGAAGTGCGACTTACCCAGCGCAACAAGCGTGTCCGACACAAAGTGGAGCGCGCCCACGCTCGGCGAGCCGTTGTCCGCGCCTTCGCCTCCCATGGCCCTGCTCGCAATCTGGCACGCAAAAGTTGCGTTAGTCGGCGAACAAGGCGGCAGTGTGACGGAGATGACCTTACCTCCTCTGCGAGAATGTCCAGCGACTTTGCACGCGATCCCGCGTTTGCGTGCACGGCGGCACGACCGAGCGGCGTCGGGGCGTCCACCTCCTTCGACGGTGTCGGTGCAACCGGCGCACGCGACACCTTGGCCTTCGCGCTGCTGGCCACAGAGGCGGCCGCAGAGTGCGCAGGTGCGGGCTTTGTTGCGGATGGCGTCGGTCCCGCGGGGATGTGGGAGGGCGGCTGTCGCTGGGGCGGCTTCGAAGAACTGCGCGTGCACAATGTTCCGCAGGTCAGTATTTGCACTTCTCTTTGGCAATTTGCAGACGTTACGCAAAGCATCACAAAATGGCAGCGCGCCACTCCAGCAGTGATTAGGGGGCGCAATGAGGCGAGAGAAAGGTCCATATCACACAGTGCCAATTAAAATTGAAAAGCAGAGAGAGATACTCACGTGGGTGGGGCTTTCGCCTTCGGGCGCCCTGCGAGGGATTCGCGCGCAGTGCTGGGCCGCCCCGTCACACGCGGCGCTGCGGACACAACGCTCTCCACCTTGCTCGCACCGCCGATGGGCGAGAGCACAGACATGCCAAAGTCTGCGTCACGCACAGCATCGACAGTCACGTGAGGCGTGGCCGTGACTTCTGCCTGGCGGCGTGAAATGGGGCTGTCCTTTGGCGAGAAGCTGTCGGCGGGCGGCCTTGTCGCCGGTTGGGGTGCGATCGCAGCAGCCGCGGGCGACGGGACAGTCGCGATCGAGAAGGGTCCCTGCGGTGTGACACGCGAGGTCGTTTGAGCACATGCTCGCGGATGTACAAGACGCACACTAAGCACGATATGCGTTGGGCCACAAGCCACTGAGCAACGAACGCACCTGCTGCATGGGCGAGAAGGACGTCGCGGGCGACGGTGCAGAAAGCGCATAGAGGCCCTTCGCACTGCAGAAAGCAATTGCAGTGATGGACGGTGTGAGTGAGAGTGAATCACGGGCCATTTCGACAACGCCAAGGATTTGTGGGCATACGTCACCGTCACGCGCACATCACGTAAGGCAATTTCGGGCGACGGTCGAGTGCGTGTTACTTTGTTACATACCCAGGCGTGTGCGCGGCGGCAGCGGCTTGGTGGGGAACGGCGACGCCGCGAGATGCAAATCCGGCGGAGCTGAAGCCATGAAGGAAACATAGGTAAGTAGGCGAGCACATTGCACCCCACGCACCACCCATGCCCCCAAAGAAACATGCATACACTGGCTTCGGCGACAGACACAGCGACACGCAACACTTCTCTGCCGAAAGCGAATTAACGAAAGTCGAGGAGAGACAAGGAAGGGCCAACTCACGCGCTGCGCAGCACGACAATCGACTGCTCCGTGTCCCGCACAAAGCCCTCCAGCGTCTCCTTCAGCGCCCTCGCGCTGGTAGCAAGCGTCGCGTGCGTTTCCGCGCGCTTTTCGAGCGCGGCAGACGGCCCCGCGAACGTGCCGTCGGGGATCGGAGGGCTGGCGAGCGATGCGTGCGCGGTCCGCAACGATAAGTTCCACAGTTGCACGAGGCTCTGCAGGTTGAGGCGGCCGTTCGACGTGGGCTCGCCGACCTTACCCTGCGACGCACATACGATTGTGAGCGGCGCCGAGGGCAAGTTGAGCGTGAAAATGAGCTCATTCGACGCGGCCGGGGCTGCCATGCATGCAACGTATCGGCCACACAGCAGTGCTCCGTCGCCCTCACCTCGGCAATTTCGGATGCCCAGAGGCGCAGAAGGGCGGCGGGCACCGCGAGTCCGATGTTCGCCGCGTCCAGACAGTGCGAATTGGCCGTCTTGTTCACGACAGACGCAATCCACTCTGCGTGCGAAGGGCACGTGACGTCAGCCAACAGAAGCCTATCGAATCCTTCTACGGAACGCAAAATGGCGTCGTTGTCCAATCACATGCCAAATCGTTGCACGTCCGCTTGTGAAAAACGCACCCCTTCCCTCCACGCCGCTTTCGATCGCGTCGCTAATCTGCCGCCACAGCTCGCGCACTTCGCGCAACTTCGCCGAGCGCTCGATCGCAGCGACGCCACCGGCCGACGCCTGCGTTCCGCGCTCCTCCTCGTCGTGCAACGCGCGCTCGACGTCGCGCTGTGAGAACAACGCAAGCGAACGACATTTTAGGACAAGACGCACGGAGCACAGAGGGCTTCAGAGGAAAATTACACGCAGCCGAAACGGTTGCCCCAATTGTGTCGGTGCAAGTAATGATTAGTCCAGTGACAAAGAGAGGAGCGACGTGGGTGCTGAGTTCTCGGACCTTCGCCTTCGTGGCTGCCCTGCACGCGCGCGTCATGTTGCTTGCCGCCTTGCGCCACTCGGAGTGCATTGCAGAAGTGCGCTGTGCGCGCTCAAGGAAGATGCGGCGCTGGTTCAGCACGTGCATCTGCGGAGGGTGAGGGTTCAAAGTCAGCTTTGGGTGAATTGAAACAGTTTGAAATTTGCCGATACCGATCCAATTTATGCAAGCAAAAACTCTCTGCCACAGGCGTACCTTCAGTGCGCGCACGACAATGTCGGCGGTCGCCGGGTTCTTGGGGTCGAACTCGGGAATTGTTGGGACTGTTGGAAGCACAAGCACATTGGTGAGCGACACATGTCGTTCTTCAGAGGCAAACCAATCCATTGAACTCACGCTGGTTGTGGGCGGCATACTCCGTCTCAAGGACGCGCTGCACCACGTGCGTCGAGAGGTGGAAGACGAGCGAATAGAAGCGCTCGCCGTGTGCGGAGAGCAGGATGGAGGCTGCAATTCGGGGGAACTGCGCGCACGTACACCACCACTGAGCATCTGACAGTAGCTCTGTACAAAACAGCAACAACCACACACATCGACAACGGACGGTGGGCTGTGGGACTAAGGGAAGGGGACACGCACGTGGGACTTTGACTCCTGCTCGATGAGGGCGAGCCATCCCATGACGACCTTGCGGAACTGCGACTCGTGCTTCTTGTCAAGCACTGGCCAGCAGCCCTTGAACTCCTGCGCGCGCGTGGTGCATGTGATGGGATCTCGCATGAGCGAGTATATGAGACGTTGGCACGCGAGTGTGTGTGTGTATCCGTGCATGCATATGAGTGAGAGTGAGTGCCTGTGAGTGCGTGTCTATGTGTGTACGTGGCGCGTGTGGCTGTGTGTACTGACCTTCTCCGCGCGCGCCTTGTCAAGCCGCGCAAACAAAAAGTACAGAACGACCTCCATCCCCTTCGGATTCGGCTGCGCAAACATGTTCTTGTGAAACGCGACGCGGTGCCTCTCCTCGGCCTTCTGAGGGTCAAAGCCCAGCAGCAGCATATTGGTGAAGAACGACTGGCGCATCTCGCCCGCAGTGCCCACTGCGTCTGTAGATGCCGCCGCCGCACTGCGCACGGCAGGGCGCGCGACCGCAACCCGTGCCGTCGCCATGGCGCGGGAACGTGAGGGGAATGCGTGTGTGCTGGGACGGCAGTGTTATGAACTCTTCTGTGCGATGAAGACGGTCACTCAAATTCGAAAATCGAAAAAATTCAATTTCGCGCGCATCTTTTGCCGAAATCTCGCTCAAAATAACAAGACTTGCCGAGATCTCGGCCAAATATTTACATCCGGGTGGCCGCACGCACATGGCAGGCTGAACAGTGACGCTGAAACAGATCGCAAGTGCTTCGCTTTCCCGCGTTATTGCGTGCATCCGCCCTTATTGGCACGTCGGAAGCACTCCCTAGAGAGCACACAACGGCGCAGTGAGAGCGGCGTCGTTTAAATTTGGTTCTATTTAGGGAACGCACATACGCCCGGCCCGCGAAGATGGCCGAGTACGATCTCACGCCCGTGATCGGCGGGTTCCTCGACCGCCACCTCGTCTTCCCCCTCCTCGAGTTTCTCCAGCAGAATAACGTGCGTCTCTCTTTGGCGGCTGTTGGTATTAGAGGCGCATTTTAGTGGTGTGTGTGTGTGTGTGTGTGTGTGTGTGTGTGTGTGTGTGTGTGTGTGTGTGTGTGTGTGTGTGTCACAGCGCGGTTTTGGACTTAGCGCCTTCGTATTTCCTATGTGGCTTGCAGCTCTACACGGAGAAGGAGATCCTCCAGGGCAAGCTGGACCTGCTGTCCGAGACGAACCTTGTCGACTTTGCGATGGACATTTACCGCACGCTGCATGGGTCGGAGGACGTGCCGCAGAGTGAGTTGGCGTTGCGATGAGCAAATCGTTGCCAGCGTCTGTTGTCTGACCATGGCTTACGCGTGTTCTTGCTTCCCCACAGGCCTTGTGGAGAAGCGCCAGACGGTCGTCGCTCGGCTGCAGCAGCTGACGAACGACATTCAGCCGATCATTCGCATTTTTGAGAACCAGGACGTCCTGAAGGAGTTGCGGCAGGACAAGCTGTGGAACCTGCAGTACCTCGAGCAGAACTTTGGGGTGGGTGTGCTTGCGTTGGCGTGCTTGTTGGGTGCGTGCGCTTGTGTGCTTCTTGCGTGTGCGTTGGCGTGCGTGTCCCGACGAGTGCCGCTCGACTGCATTGCGTTTCTGCTGCGACAAGTATGGCCTGTCTGTGCCCAATGACGCGATGGCGTATATCATGTCACAATGCACCCAAACTGACCTTTTATTTGGTGCGAATGCAGTTTGAGGTTGGCATGCTCGATACGCTCTACGACTATGCCAAGTTCCAGTACGACTGCGGCAACTACGCCGGTGCCGCCGACCACCTGTACCACTACTGCGTGCTGGTGCGTTGTGCGTGTGTGCGTGCGTGCGTGTGTGTGTGTGTGTATGTATGTATGTATGTATGCGTGTGTGGGATAAGGGGAACACATTGACTCGTCAGTCGGGTCGCTCTTTCGTGCGGCGAGTCGGTGGGTTAAGTGCGGGACCGCTGCCAACAATCGTGCGTGTGTCTGTTTGCAGTCGACGGACGCCGAGAAGTGCTTCAGCGCAATGTGGGGCAAGTTTGCTGCGGAAATTCTAATGCACAACTGGGACGGTGCGCTGGAGGACATGACGCGCCTGAAGGAGATTATCGACAACAAGGTGCGGTGCGCAATTGTGCGCGCGTGTGGCGTAGATGTCGCAGTGTATGTGTGTCGCTGTGTGCTTGTGTATATGAGTACACGCGTATGTGACATGTGTATGCTGCGAGTGCCGCTGAGCAATCGAGCTGACCCCCACCTCTCCCCGCAGACGTTTGCGACGCACCTGCAGCAGCTGCAGCAGCGCACGTGGCTCATCCACTGGTCGCTCTTTGTCTTCTTCAACCACCCCAAGGGACGCGACGCCGTCATCGACACGTTCTTCCAGCCGGCCTACCTCAACGCCATTCAGGTGCGTCGATGGAGAACCTCCCGCCGGTCTTTCTCTTTCGGCGCCAGTTGCATTTGTTACCTGCGACTGTCGGAATGGTTTATGTCCGATGCCAGTCGCGCATGCCCAGCAGTGTGGAACAAGTGATGTTGCGTACGAAACTTGCGCACGAATTGGCCCCCTTCTGACGCTCCGTTTCCTGTGCAGACGACGTGCCCGCACATTCTGCGGTACCTTGCGACGGCTGTCATCACGAACAAGCGGAGGCGCACCATCATGAAGGACCTCGTCAAGGTCATCACGCAGGTGAGAAACGAATCCGATGGGCATATCCCTGTCTCCACTTGTGTTCTGTTGGCTTGAATTTTCAGTGTCGGTACACTTGTAGTCTCGTGTTCCGCTTGATTTCGTGTCGCGCAATTGCCGGGTACCAGCCCTGTTTGTCTGCTTGACGTTCATGTGCGCTTTGCGTCGTCTTGACGCAGTCGCCCGGTTGTTGTTTGGTGGCGCTGCTGCATGGCCCTTCCTTACGCGTCTCTCGTGTGCGTTGCGCAGGAGTCGTACAAGTACAAGGACCCCGTGACGGAGCTCCTTGAGTGCCTCTACGTCAACTTCGACTTTGACGGCGCCCAGCACAAGCTGCGCGAGTGCGAGAAGGTGCGTCTTCGCGCGCATGTGTGTGTGTTGCCCTTGTTTATATCATGGATGGCTGTCACGCGTCGCCATTTGTTTTGGTTTTTGTGTCCTGACACGGCACTCGCACTTGCTTGTCTGTCGCAGGTGCTGAGCAACGACTTCTTCCTGGTCTCATGCCGCGACGAGTTCATCGAGAACGCGCGCCTCTTTATCTTTGAGACGTACTGCCGCATCCACCAGTGCATCAGCATCGGGTGCGTTGCCCCTTGGGAATTCGTGCGCCAATTCGCTTGCTTGGGTCTGCTGTTGGGAAGTCGACAGTGCTCCTTTGTCAACGCCTCCCACTCTGCTTCTGTGTATGAATGCGGCCTAGTCGAGTCGATGGCGATTGTTTCATGATGTGTGACTCCCTTTATGTCCCATACTCTCGTTTGTTCGCGGTGGAGTCGATGGACAGCCGTCTGTGATTAAAGCTGACCGACATCTCTCTCGCTCTCTCTCGACTGCAGTCTCCTTGCCGAGAAGCTCAACATGAGCACGGAGGACGCCGAGCGGTGGATCGTCAACCTCATCCGCAACGCGCGCCTCGACGCCAAGATTGACTCGAAGGGTGCGTTGCCGTGCTTTGTTCCCCTGTACAGTCGCCGTGGGACGTCTGAAAGCCTTCATAGGGACCATTGCGTGCACTGAGACTGAATGCGCCTCTGTTCTAAGAGGCCGCGGTGCGCTCCCCGTGGCTGAGACCGCTCTGTGTGTTGCGCAGACGGCAACGTCGTGATGGGCACGCAGATCCAGAGCGTGTACTACCAGGTGATCGAGAAGACCAAGGGCCTCTCGTTCCGCTCGCACGTCCTCGCAAACAACATTGAAAAGCGCGCCAACTCTGGCGCCACCATCCGGCCCATTCAGGTGCGTGCACGTGCGTGCGTTTGCGCATGTGCTGTGCGACTTGCTGGCGGCAACGTGTGTAGTGTGCGCGGTGAAACGCGAAGCTCAGCCCTTTCTGTGTGTCCTCTCGCAGCCGGACGACATCTGAACGGGCTTTGGCCCTTTGCGCGGTCTCTCTGCGTCGCGTTAGCCTGGAGCGTGTCGCGTGCGGCGCGTGTGTGCGCGTGTCTTGTCGCTTTCTGTGGGTATTTCGTTCCGTCAGTCTGTCGTCTTTGCCGTGGTGGGCGGTGTTGAGCACCGTCCTGCGAGCGCGCCGAACGTTCTCGAGTGCCTGTTCCTCTTTTCTGTGGCGGTGAGTGCGAACTCCGTCTGTGCGTGTGTTGCGCGAGGGAAAGGGATGTTATTTTCCAACATATGCAGAAATTTGAGTGCTGAAACACACGTGTGTGACACATTATGGAGCTGATTCGCCCTCTTTGTTCTATAGCGAGTCTTGAGTTCGTTATCATGTGTCTTACGTGGTTAATCGTTTCCCTGCATGTGCAGCTCGCGTGCGGCTCCCGTGCCGTGCACGCAACGCAAAGTGCGGCTCTTTCGGTAGCGGAATATACCACGTTTCATGTGACCTATACGCTATGCTCGCACGTTCGTTTTGTCAGTGCCGAGTGCATAGGGAGGCTTGCGCCAGTTTGCTTTTGCGAGTGCATTTTCGTCCATTATTTTTCCGACGGCAATCCTCTGAGGTCTACCAGTCGCTGTAGTCGGAATATTCGTGGCCCCAGTCGCGGTGGTCAGGGTGCTCGCGGGGTTTGTCGTCGTCGTAGTCATCCCCGCTGCGAATGCACGGCACCTGCTCCAATTCGCTGGCCGTGAACAGCGGCGCAACAATAACAGCCGTCGTAACGGCGCCCCCCACGACGCCACCACTGTCAACGTCCTTGATTGCGGCCGAGTTATCGCTACCACGATCGCCCAATTCGCCACCGTCCTCCCACGCGCTGTCCTCGCCGTCCGTTTCAGTCGCGCCACTCGCGTCGCTCGTCTGGTCCGTGTCAGTGCTGCATTCCGAGTAATCCGATTTCGAGAAATGATCCGTAACGTAGCCAACAATACACGCGTTCGACCTGGCATAAGAGCGTCCCACACGCGCGTGGACATCGACGACACCGTCTGGACATGTGCTCGCGAAAGACCACCGCTCGGCCTCCGTCCTGTTATCCGGGGATCCCTCCGCCAGCGCAACGGCCAGTCGTACAGCGAATCGTACGACATGCGCCGGCACAGACACGACAACTTTCCGTCCGCGCTGTCGTTCGGCGGATACCACCCGTCGCGGCACCTGTCCGATGCCAAAGAGTGGCCAAGCGGAATGCTGCGGTCGCCAACACTGACGTCCAGCGCCACCGACTTGAGGAAGCGCCACATGGACGTCTCGGCGTACCCGCGCACACTCATCTGCCCCTCTTGCTCGCGCCGCCGGGCCAACAAAGGCCACTCGGCCTCTTCCAATTTCACGCCACTGAACGACTTGGGCCAATTCCACGGAGCGCGCGGAGGCACGAGGGCGCTCGAGTCGGGATCGTCGAACATGTAGTCCCACCTCTTCCCAAACTGGCCCTTTTGTCCCGGCAGCCCCCACCAGAGGCTTGCCACTCGCTGCATCGACGGCGAAGTTTGTGAAGCCGGGCACGACCCTCGGGTGCGCGGGGGCCGAAAACACGAGCGAGAGGGCCATGGCGACGGCGGCAAAAGCGCGGTGCGGCTCAAGCGACGGCAGCGCGGCCGACACGGCATCCACAAACGCCCAG
Organism: Pigoraptor vietnamica; assembly: GCA_943704525.1. Taxonomy (NCBI): domain Eukaryota; class Filasterea; order Ministeriida; family Capsasporidae; genus Pigoraptor; species Pigoraptor vietnamica. The sequence continues at coordinate 14,524 of CALSCQ010002253.1, read as the reverse complement.
CTCAGCGACTCTTCCTCGAGCATGGGATAGTCGGGGTACTTTGCGCCGTCGAAGGCGAACGTGCCCGCCTGCACAAAGGGGCCCGACATCCCCACGCGGTAGCGAAGAACGGCGCGCGTGTGCATTTGGTCTTCGGCGAAAGCCATATAACTGTCTTCGAAGTCCTCGCCGTCCCTGAACGTGTCGGCGCCCTGCAGCCACACGAAGACGGCCGTGTCGTCCTCCGCGCCAATGCGGAACATGTACAGTAGTCGGCGGCCCAAAAGGTCTTCGTGTTCACGTGTCCCCACGTGCGGTACGTCTCCCTCGCGAGGCGCCACCGCACAATGCGAAGCGACTGGAGCGCCGCGTGGATGTCGTCGCACGCGGGAATGGCGTCGGCCTCGTTCGCCACGAGCGAGATGCGCGGAATGTCTTCACACTTGTCCATATCCTTGTTGTAACGCCATGACGGGCTGCCACGGTCCTCAAGCACACGCCGCACGGCCCTGTCCTTCGGCAGGTCCATGCTCAGCGTCACAATTCCCTTGGGATCAACGAGGTCCGCGAGGCTGATGTGTCGCACGCCCACCGTGCACGCAGGCGGCGACTCGTTGGTAGCCGGTGCATCCCCGTCCTCACCGGTGGGCGCATCGTCGCTCTCACTTACATAGACATCGGCATTGGGGCCGGCATTCGAGCGCCTCTCAGCGTCCGGGGCACACATGATGCTGTGCGTGGCGGCACACGTTCGGATGGCGGGTGGCGCGTCGTCCCAACAATCGAACGCACGCACAGTGCAACCGTACGCGACCATCTGCCGCACGCACTCTTTCGCGCGGCCGTCGGGCGCATTCCAGTGGGTGAGAAAATCAGTCAAATAGTCCTCCGCAAGCTTGTGGTCGACGTCCCCGCTCATCTCTTTCGTCTGATGCACCAGACCGAGCAGGTACTCGTCCGCGACGCGCGTCCACGCAAGCATGCGGGCGCGCGTGTTGATCGCTTCCACCCACGCCGTCGACACGAACGCGGGAGAGGGCCGTTCCGAGGAGTCCAGCGGAAGCCCGGCCGATAGCCACATGAGAAAGGGAGGGGTCCAAAACTGCGGATCGCCGTGCTCTGCGAACATTCGCGCGAACTTCTTTCCGTGTTGCACGAGCAGCGGCCATCGTATCCGCACGACCTTGTGCACGCGCTCGCGAAGGGCGCGACACGTCGACGCAAGACGGCAGAGGTCAAAGGGATCGAGCACCTGCAGCGTGAAGAGGTCGTAGAGCACCGTCTCGGGGATATCGGCAAAGTTCTTGTCGTGCACGGCGAAGGGGCCATCGGCCTGAGCTGCCTCTGGCGGCGACTGTTGGGACCTGGTCCCCCTGTCGCGCGCGGCCATCTCCGTGTGGGAAAACCAGGAACCAACATTACTGAAGTGTGTTTCTGCCGTGTGGCGGTGCGTGGCTGTGTGCTGTGTGTGCATGCGGAATGATTGGTTTGATCAAGGGTGGGTGTTTCGTCGTACGGGTAACAAGGCAGCCGGACACACAACACACACACACACACACACACACACACACACACACACACACACACACACACACACACACAACACGCACATACGGCAAACTAAACGACCGCTCACTATACATACGTCAACGCAACATACACATTACTCGACAGACACTGTCCAGCGTGAATAGAGAGCCCTCACATTCAGTCACCAGCGATGGCAGACCCCTGTGGCGGCGAGCGCGCCTCGACAGCGCTGCCGTGGCTTTCACAAATCGCCGACAGATTCCGCGCATATCGCCCGCGCGAGCCCACCGACGCGCTCGTGGGCAGCCTTGCGTCCGTGATTGTAGGAGAGGCATCCGTCCTCATCCCCCTGTACGCGGGACCCAACGGACCGGGCGATCTCCGTGTGCTCCTCACGCGAAGGAACGCGGCGCTGCGAAGCCACGGCGGCGAGGTGGCGCTGCCCGGCGGAAAGAAGGACGCCGACGATGCGGACGTCGTCGCGACGGCCCTGCGCGAGGCGTATGAGGAGGTCGGGCTTCCCCCGTCGTGTGTGGACGTCGTAGGGACGTTGGATGTGCTCGTGTCTAAGCACAAGCTCAAGGTGACACCGGTGGTCGCCGTGATCCCCGCGGGGTTTGTGCCCACGCCAAACGCAGACGAAGTGGACGCCGTGTTCGATGCGCCCCTCGACCTCTTCCTGCGCGCAGAGGCGCACTCGCACCTCGACATCACGTGGCTTGGGCACGACGTGCGGATGCACATGTTCGAGCACAACGGGTTCAACATTTTCGGCCTCACGGCGTTTTTCCTCATTCAAACGGCGGAGATTGCGTTTGGGCGGCCGCCCGAGTTCTCGCTGACGGCCGAGGGGACGACGCCGTTCAGGGACCTCTTCTACAAGAGCACGGATGCCGGCGCGCGGAGCAACATGTGATCTGCCGGTTGTCTGTGCGTGTGTGTGTGTGTGTCTGTGTGTGTGTTTGCGTGTGTGTTTGCGTGTGTGCGTCGGTGTGCGTGCGGCTGTGTGTCGTTTGCGTGAGCGTGCGCATGTCCAAAAAAGAAGCTTGTCAGAGGAAATGTCCAAAGACACTTTACTGTGTAACGCCTTCGCAAAGCACTGCAGCAAGGTCCGCGACGAGTGCGTCGATGACCGCACGCGCACCGCCTGCCTCGCGCGGAAGCCCGTCGCTCAGCGCACCCGCCGCGAGCGCCGCGTCCACAAATGGCGACCCGAGGGGCTGCTTTGTCTTGTATGTCCACGCGCACGCGCGCGATAGCGACGGAAAGGCCGTGTTTCCCGCCCACCCGCCACTCAGCGCATCCACAAACGCGTCCAATTCCGTTGGCGTACATGCAGCCGCCGCCCTCTGCGCGCGCCCGCCCTCCTGCGCCCCGAAGCAGCCCGACACGTCCGGCAGCGCAACCCATCCGCGCGCGTTCTTTGCAAACAGCGCCTCTATGTTCGCGGCTGCCTCGTTCGTCCACATGGCGAGCTGTGCGAGGGCGTAGTCCGCTCCATAGCTCTTGCACACAACCACTCCCGCGTCGCTCGCACTCGAAATGCGACCGACCTCCGCGTGCTTCGACTTGAACCCCTTGTGCTTGGGGTTGGCTGCGAACCGCACGCGCGTGTGTGCGTGGAGGACGACCCCCGCGGCCGCCGCCAGCATGGCGTGTTGCAGCGGCTGCGTCGCGCGTCCCTCCGCAGCCAGTCGGTGGGCCACGCGGAGCAGCAGTTCCCGCGAGCTTGCTCCGGCGTTCTTTTTCGACGGCGACGCGTTCGAAAGCAGCGTGGCGCGCGCAGTCGCGGCAATCGCTGCAATGTCTCTCGATGCACCGGGAGCTGCGTGTGCGAGGGCCTCCGCAATCCGCGTAGTGAGAGACATGTCGTCGTCGCCCCACAGAAACCGCAGCGATTCGGCGTCGCTCAGTACCACCAGCGGCGCGGCGCCAGAGGACACCACGGCCGGAGACTTGTCCGGACCTGCGCCGGCGCCCTTCTGCGCGTGCAAAAAGTGGCGCACCTTGTCGCACGCCACGGCAACCGACTGAAGTCGCCTTAAGTAAACGCCGTTCGCAGCGGCCTCGCGGGCCTGCGCCTCGTCGGACGACGACTGTCCAGACACCATCCCACCCACACACTCGGCGGGCACTCGATCGCAGCAGGCGGCAGCCGAGTCGCACTGGCCTGCACTCGCGTTGTCCGCCTCGTGCCGATCAGCGGGGGACGGCGAGTGCGTCATTGGGGCGGATGCCGTTTGTGAGCATGGCGCGTTCTCCCCTCGGGCGTGGGACTGCGGTGCGCGGTCTTCGATTGGCGGCGACACGCGTGCGAGTTGGTGGTTCTCGAGAGGCGACGATACACGCGCGTGTGGGTGGTCTTCTACGGGCGACGACACGCGCGCGGCGGCAGCGAGAAGGAGGTCGGGAAGCGTCCGCCGCTCGCTCTCCACAAAGCGCAGAACGTTGGTCACGTGCTTCCGGAGCCATTGCGGTGCGCCGCCGAGCATAGACCTGTGAGAGACGAACGTGATGAGGGGCAATACGGGCCGCGCGCGAGTGTGAGCGACATGTGGCACAATGACTTGCACGAATGGAGAGTTGCAAATGTGCGTACGCTGCGCGTCTCTCAGCGAAAGAACACCCTACCCCTTGCACGCGTGCCTCGCCAGCACGGCCTCGTCCTCCCGCGAGAGGGACGGCGTCGTGCACGCGTCCACAAGACACGCGACACGTGGGGCGATGCCGTGGTGTGCGTCAAGCGCCAAGTGCGCGGCGGGGTCGTCCTCGTAGTGGACAAAGCTGCCACGGCATTGCGCCGTTCCGCTGAGCGACGAGCGACCGGGTCGTAAGTCACGCATTCACACACGCCACATGCGCGCAGGGGTATTCGCACGCACGCAGGAGTGTAACCAGCACCCACCAGAGGCAGATGGCCTTCTCGACCTCCGTGGGGTCGTCCGTGCGACACAAGTAGTCAAAGGTGATCTCCTCGCCCTGCGCAATGTCGCGCGCCGCATAAACAGCGACGCGGAATTGGCCGCCAGACGCAACGATGGCCGTGTACGCGGCGGGGTCACAACTGTGGCTGAAGCGTGTGATGGGGTTGCCCTGCGCCCGTGACACGTGCCGGTTCGTAATGGCGTGGTTAGCGTGCATTGGCGCGAATTGCAAGTGTGCGCTACACGAGCAGAACAACGGCAAGTTTGCAGTGGCACACGAAACGCGCTTATTCACCCTTCGCTTCGGGTCGACGAACATGACGTCATAGCCGCCCTCGTCGTTTGCGTGGCGCTCGAGCATGATGTTGTAGAAGATGGGAAGGCCGTCCTGGCCCACCGCCTGTGTGGCGTGGCGAAGGCAGCGCTGTGAGCCGGTGCGTGTGTGTGTGTGTGTGTGTGTGTGTGTGTGTGTGTGTGTGTGTGTGTGTGTGTGTGTGTGTGTGTGTGTGTGTGTGTGTGTGTGTGTGTGGCACTGCATGCATTCAAAAACATTCACACGCACCCTTCGCACGTTGTTGCCAGCGTCTTCCTTCTCATACCATCGCCACGGCGGATAAATCTCGCCAACGTAACACCCCTGCGCAACACAAATTAGACTGTTGTCCTCAATGCCCGAGCGCGAAAGCTTCACGTTTCGAATAGACTTGCACCAGCAACAGGCACAGCACTCTTCTCTCGGACACACCAGTGCCACACACAACGACCTTCACGCATACACACCAGGTACGTGTCCCGCGGAATGCCCTCCGCCCTGGTGCATATCACCCCGCGTCCCTTCGGGTGCGTCTTGAACACCTTCGCGCCCCCTTCCGCACGCATGCGCTCAAGCAGCGCCTTCGCGGCGTCGGCGACGTCGGGATTTGCCTTGCGCACCGCCGCACGCGTGAGGTCTTCCACAGCCTGCGCGGATGCAGAGTGTCACTCATGCGAACGGCAACAGGCGCACTTATTTGTGTTGCAGAAAAAGGGCTTTGCGCACCTGCACAATGTTGGGCCTCTCTCCCGCAACGCACCGCGCATGCACGGCTGGGATAATTCTGCGTCGAACGACCGTCAGACGCAATTGTCACGATTGTGTGACGAGTGACGCATTGTTTGAGAGGTAAACAACACAGGAGGAACGCATCGTTCAAGAGCAAACAATACAGGAGGACGCATGCAATCTGAGTCGGCACGCTGAGAGAGCACACTGACCGCTTCTCCACAAACGCCGCCTTCTGCGCGTCATCCCACTCGGCCGGCAGCAGAGACCACAGCTTGTCGCGCGTGTATGCGTCAATGCCCACAAGAGGCACCTGAAGCAGAAGACGTGGTTGATGTTGTGACCATTGCAAACGCACGCGTGTGGTCGTTTTCCGCACACGCCACTGCACTCACCTCCACACAGTCTCGGCCCACGACAATGTGCGCGCCGTCCGCAATGCCCCTGTTCGCGCACTTTTTCGACTTGGCGCACCCGCACTTCGGACCGCACTCGGCCCTCTGCGCACGGCACGCACACGCAATGGGCGCCGCCGTGACGCTCTCCGCGAGCAACGGAAAAAAGTCGTCCGTTCCGATCATGTTTTCCGGTTCACCGCAGCAGCGCCCGCCGCACTTGACTGTCTTGAGCGTCTTCATCTTGGACATGACGTAATCTCCGTCCGGGCCATCGACGACGGGGACGTAATCTTCGATCACTTCGTACGGCGCGTCCGCGGGGCCGTCGGCGAGGTCCTCGACGAGCTCACCCTGCGCGGCGGCGGTCGTGCGCGGAAGGAACTCGCTCGTTGCGGGCGCCTCGAGCATGGCAATCTTCTCGTGAGAGAGGTTGAACACGCGCTGTAAGTCCTCTTCGCTGAGGGGCGCGGGCTGTGCTGCGGCGGGCGGCGCTTCCCCTTCGGCAGTTGCAGACGCCGTGCCTTGTGCGTCTGTGCTCTGCGGCTGCGCCTGCTTCTGTTGGAACTCCTCCAACCGCGAGAAGCGGGCCATGATCGTCTCGATGTCCTCGTCATCTTCAACGTACCCGACGTAAAGCGAGAGGTTCGGCTTCTGTCGCTTCACCTGACGCTTCGCGCGCACAGGGGACTGGGCTTGAGCCTGCGCCCCCTCCGCACCGCCGTCCGCGCGCTTCCGCTTAGCGCCCATATTTGCACACACGGTTAGCGAGCAATAAATGCAGATTCGCGCGGGAATTGACAAGTGTTTGCGCGAGTGCTCTTCTGAATCGTTTGCGGATTTTTGCGGACGACCGACAAACTGGAAAGCCACTTTCCGCGCGTAACCATTTCGAAATCCTCCCGCCAAAAATTGCAGAGTAATCCGAGATTTGCTTCGGATAACTCTGCCACGTGTGAGCCTGAGCACAACACAAGGCCACCCCGGTGAAGAGAAAACGCGATGCAAGTCCTTTCTGCTTACTCTGCGCGGCTTTTACAGGTGAGGTCTAATCTCTCTGTGCATGCGTGTGTGCGTGTGCGTGTGCGTGTGCGTGTGTGTGTGTGTGTGTGTGCGTGCGCGTGTCCCGGGGGAAGGGGGATGACAAGTTGTTTCGGAAGGCGTTTGCGGGCGTTTTGCCCGTGGCGCCATACATTGACGAATTTACCCAACCACAAAATAGTCATAGTTACACTGACTTCCCCTTTGCTTTCACGCATCCGTTTCTCTTTGTCGTGAGAAGAATTGCTCACGCGGTCCACGCACGTGTTGCAGGCACGTGCCGTCGCCACGCATCGCGCCATTCGTCCAGCCGGTCCTCTTCAGCTGGCAGGTAAGGAGAGGCTCGTGTCCACGGGTGCCGACGAGTGCCCGTGGGGTACGCGCGAAGTGATTACTCTCAAACATAATCTGTCAATCTACCGAAAATTCAGTGACGAAAACGTTTTTCTATCTGGAAAAGTATTGCGAATGATCGCCCCAACACACGTGCACGTACGTTTCCCTCACCACCTTTCTTGCTCCTTTTTTTCTAATCCACGTGTTTGCCATTAGCAGGAGCACACAAGACACGCTACGCTTCGAAACGCTCTCGTTCGGGATTATGATGAGGTGTGTGGGCATTTGCTTAGTGCGTCTTTCGAGCGAGGGCTGTGTTTGCGTGGATGAGCAATTGCTGCCGCCCCAGACTGAAACAAATAATCTGAGGATAACAGCAGCTTTATTACCTGACTGGCTGAGCACACACGCCCCTTCGCACACGTGCGTGTGTTAAGATGCATCTCGCGCTTTGTGTCTCACACTGCCTTGTCTTCTTCGCTCTGTAGGTACGTCCGCCTGGCTGTCACGTGCACTTTCGTGGAAAATATTAAAGCAAAAAAAAAAAAAAAAAGGGCGGAAGTGCGTCTTGTATGGCTCAACAGCACGGTTTACTGGCCTCTGGGAGTGCGTTGGCAGGCACCGCGGCCGGGTCCATACCGAGGTGGCGCATCTTCACGGCAATCTCGAGCAAGTAGTCGTAGCACTCGCACATGGACTTTGTCTCCTCCCACGTCTCGCCCCACACGTAGAGGCCGTGGCGCCGCACCAATACGCAGCATGTCTCGGGGTATGCGCGGATGGCATCTGCCATGTAGCTCGTAAGGTCGCGCTCCTCGGCCGTGTTCTCGATGATGGGAACGACGAGCTCGTCGTAGTACTTGTGGAAGCTGCAATTGACCCTTCAGCAGAAGAGCCTTGCGCACACGCACACACACACACACACACACACACACACAACACACACACACACACACACACACACACACAACACACACACATACACACACACACAAACACACACACACACACGCACAGGACATGGCTGTCAGATACGAGACAGCACCTATTGGTTCCGCAGCGGCGGATGCCCTTGATCATCTCCTGGTGCGTGATGCGAAACTCCTTGTCGTACAGGAGGGTCGCCATGACGGCGTGCTGCGAGTGCGTGTGAATGACAGCGCCCGCGTTGCACATGCGATATGCATTGAAGAAGAGCGGCGTGCACTGGCTCTTGCGCAGCCGCGGGTTGGCGGGAACGGAGATGTCCTTGCCATCCACGTCGCACACGAAGAGATCGCCCGGCGCCATGCGGTCCTTCTGCACGCCCGACGGCGCAATGAAGATCTCGTCTCTGCGTTTTGCGTGTGCAGCAGACGCATCAAAACAAAGTAAGTCTGCTGTAGGTCAATTCCCGTACGCACGCGACACGCACCGCACTGCACGCACAACCACAACGCACGAAGCGGCAGACGACCCCACGCACCCCTTTCGTATGCTCATGCCGCCGCCGGTGCCAGTGACCCAGCCCAGGTGGTAGAAGAGGTGGCACAGCTCTGGAATCAGATTGCGCGGGTGCTCGTCGTCCAGCGACGCATCCCGCTTGCGGAAGTCCATGGCATGCAACACAGACGCAAGGCCGCACACAATAAATAAGAGGTAAAGAGTTGGAGGAAATGCGCTCAGAATGCTTCTGTTTTGTTTCACTGTCGGTTGCATCTAAGACACACTCGGTCAGTCAGGACTCATCATGCCAGGCAGGGTGGACGCCTGTGTTTTCTTGCTCTCCTTATAACTCCCCTCCCTCCCCCTCTCTCTCACCCTTTCCCTCCCCTCCTTCTTTCCTTCCGCGCTTTCTGTCCATTCTCCTCTCCAACTTTGACGAAGGAGAGAAAGCGAGAAACATAGGCGACAAGGTGTGCTCATGCCGAAAATTGAGTGTGTTTCATACATCAGAGGGAGTGCGGTCCCTCCGGCAAACGCCCAACGCAGCCGCACGCAGCGCCGCAACGCAAACGCAATACATGCAAACGCCTTATTCAATGCGAGAAAGAGGGAGCGACGAGGGCGACGGGCGGCCATGCTGCCGTTGTAGACCCCCCCCCCCCCCCCCCCCCCCCCCCCCCCCCCCCCCCCCGCTCCATATGTTAGACTTCAGCGATTCCGCGCGCACGCCACTCATGTCGCTTCGTTCGATTCTTCAACCCACTGACGCATGCGGCGCACGTCGTGCCCCTTCATGCTCATCGTGTTGCCGAGAAGCACATGTCGCGACACGACATTCGATGCCCGAGTCTTCTCGAGTGCCTCCAGTCGCTCCTGCGCCACAGAGTTGAACCGCTCGCGAATCGCGGGGTAGCTGGCCAGCAGGAGGTCGAGGTCGTCCTTGCGCAGCACGTTCACGAGAATGGGACTGCCAGCGCGCACCGACGCCGTGCGCGCGATCGGAAAGAGGATGGCAATCTCGCCAAAAAACTGCCCGGCCTGAAGGGTGGCGACCACCGTCCCGTCCTTGGCGCACACCTCCGCCTTCCCTTGCTTGATGAAGTACATCTCAGAGCCAATGGCGCCCTCTTCGACGATATACGTGCCGGGCTTGTAGTAGCGCGGTCGCAGGCACCGCATGATGTCGCGCTCAAAGCTGCGTTCGCCCTCCAGCACAGACACCTTCCGGTCCACGTCCATCGACGCCGCCGACGGATGCCGGCGCATAAACGACGACTTTCTCCTCCCTACTAACGGCGGCTCGATGACCGCCGACGCGACGTCGTGGTCATGCGCGCTGGAACTTGAGAGGAGACTCGCGGGCACACCGGCCGCAGCTGCGCTGCCGTTGCCGTTTAGCAACAAGTCGTTTCCCTCGTCTGTCCCCCCCTCCGACGCGTCGAACGCCGTGACGCTGTCGCCGCTCGTGCACAGAGCGGCGCCCATTCTTGTCGCTGCCAAACTGCGCCTGTCACCAAGGGCGCGCCGCGTGGCACATGGCGTGCGCGCTCATCGGTGGATATGCGGCGCGAGCGCCATTCCCGCGCTCCAGGTGAGCGTGCCCCGAGGGGACGCGCGTGCAAGCGAAACGCGCGCTGGAAAAGAGAACACCCGACGATTTTGGATGGCGAGTTGCAGCTAATAACTCCGCAAGGGCCCCGTTTCGGGTTGACCAGTCGACGCTGCCGATAGCCAGCCGATGCCAAAGCGCAAGCAATTCAACGAGAGACGCGTGTGTGTGCGTGGTGGTCCTATCCGACAGATACCATGCACAAAGTGTGTGCGTGCGTGCGAACGATGCTCACGGAATGGGTCTCCCAATATCCGTTGCTACCTTCTCCTGTGTGTGACGAAGGGCGTTGCGAGCCAAAATGCGCCGAGACCTCGCTCTTGATTTCTATTGGCTGACAGTTTGCGGGAAGCAAATTAGCTGCCGAGAGCTCGGAATAATTTTCAGCCCCAAATATGGCTTCCACGCGTGCCAATTCCGGCGAGTGCGTCCGGCTGGCGGTGACGATGTCTGCGCGATCGCCACACAACAGCGAAAAACGCGACGCCCTTGCACTGCTTGCGCGCCAGCCGCAAGTCTGGGGACGGCCATGTCGTGACGTGGGCATTGGTGTGACATCGAGCGAGGGGGAGCCTCGGGCGGCGGTCGCCGTGTGCGGGTGCTCGGTGAGAGCGAAGGCCGGCGGGAAAAACGGGATCGTACGTTCTGGCAAACGGGCGCCTGGACGCTTTGATCGCGGGGATCTTGTTTGCAGGAGTTTGTGCGGTGGGGTACGCAGCTGCGGGAATGCGTCTTGAGGAGGGTGCGTTTGGCCGGTGCCTGAACCAGGTCGGCGGGCACAAGGCCGAGGAGGGCAAGGGGAAGAGCCTGCTCGTCGCCGACGGACTCGTGCTCAAGCCGCTGCAGAGCAAGGGTCGCGGCGCAAAGGAGCGCGAGTTCTATGAGGTGGGACTCGGTCGATGCGTTCGGCCGCGTGTTTGGATCGCGTGTGAATGGCGCGCGACGAACAGTCGTTGCATTTGTGTGCGGCTGTTTGGGGCGCAGTCAGCGCGGCTTGTCTTGCGTGCCGTGCCTTCAATTTGTGCCGTTGTGCGCGAGTGTGCTGTGCATATGTTCTGTTTTTTCTTTTCTTTCCTTCGTCGTTCTCTGTGGACTGTCCTGACACGCCGCTTTCCCCCCGCAGGAGGTGCTCGCGTCCAAGTCCGAAGAGCTGTCGTCGCTGCGCAAGTTCCTCCCGCGCTTCCACGGCGTCAGCCTTCTCACGGCCGCGGACGGTGCCGTGACCGAGTACATTCGCCTCGAGGACATTTCGTGCCGCTTTGCGCGCCCGAGTGTGCTCGATGTCAAGATGGGCAGGCGCTCGTACGGCGAGGACGCTTCGCCGGAGAAGATCGCCTACGAGCTGTCCAAGTACCCTCCCCAGATGGAGCTGGGCTTCCGCTTCACGGGCATGCACGTGTTTGACGTGGTGCGCGGCGAGCACCGCAGCTACGGCCGCAAGTACGGCCACGCGCTCACGGTCGAGAGCGTCCGCGACGGGTTCGTGGAGTACCTCTCGGACGGCGTGCGCGTGCGCCGCGACGTCATTCCGGGCTTTCTTGCGCGTCTCACGGACATTCGCGAGTGGTTCCTGCGCCAGCGCCTCTACCGCTTCTACTCGAGCTCGCTGCTCTTCGTGTACGAGGGCGACGGGTCGTCGGCGGCGGTCGACGTCCGCTGCATCGACTTTGCCCACGTGTATCCCGTGCGCGACGGCGGCCGCGACGACGGCTACGTCTACGGGATCGAGCGCGTGATTGCCTTGTTTGCGACCCTGCTGGCGGAGGGCGCGCCCACGCCGTGCGCCGAGCGCGTCATGGCGCCGCAGGAGGCGCCCGCCGCAGCGATGGCCGAGTGCGCCTGAGTGTGTATGGAGACGACGTGGTTGGGATGCAAGGTCTGCGTGCAGTTTAGAGGGGCGTTTCCACAAGCGCAAGGCAGTGCCGTTGTGTTCGCGGCCGCCACTCTTTCTCTTTCTCATCTCGCGTGCGTTTGCGTTTTGCACTTTGCGTTGCGTCCGCGTGTACAGGCGGAGCCTTGATGAGGGTCTCCAGCGTTAAAATTGCAATGACAAAATCCGCCTCTGTTTAAGTTTTGTTTAAGTTTACCGACAACACAGCAATTGCACTACTGCGCGCCTGCCGCACCGTTCGCGGCGCGTGACGCGGCCACACGCCCCATCCACCGTTGCCTGAGCGGCGACTCCGTGTCGACGGGTGCGACAAGCAGCCCGTCGCGCGTGCCGTTGGGCCCAGACGCGCCGTTCGCAGCTACCGCAGACGCCTCGCCGTTGGACGTTGGCGTTGGCTGCGGCCGTTTGAGGGCGGACAGGAAGCCGTCGATTGCGGGCACGGTCACGTGCGCGGGCAAGACCAGCGCTCGCGCAATGCCGTCGTATAGCCGAGCGGTGAGAATGTCCCGCAGCTTCGGAAGGTCGCGGACCTTCGACGCCGCGCCGAGACTGGACGAGACCTCCAGGGAGACCGACGGCTCCGCGACGAGAGCGACGGAGAAGACGGACGCGGCGCCCTCTGGTGGGTGTGGGCAGTGGAGGCGAAACTGCGCGCCGACAACGTGGATGAGTGAGCGAACGCGCACTATTTGCAAGCAATTCGCCAGCGAAAACAGACTGCCAGCACTTCGAAAGCAAAGCACGCGAACGCACCTTCCCAGCAAAACCGAGGAGGGAAACGGCGAGAGACACGGGGAGCGCCGCGAGTCGCTGTGCCGGCCAGTTGAGAACGAGCTCCGTGTCGATGGCAATGGAAAGGGGCCCGTGGTAGCTCACGTCAAAGTAGACGCTCTGTTGGGGGGGGGGGGGGGGGGGGGGGGG
>CALSCQ010002252.1:35000-89895 GCA_943704525.1 Pigoraptor vietnamica | reverse complement strand
GGGGGGGGGCAAGGTCAGCTTTCATGCAAGCCATGCACACACACACACACACACACACACACACACACACACACCACACACACACACACATAGATACACACATTGCGCGAGGGCACGTACCACTCGGCTCCATCCGTAATCGAGGTCCCTGATCATCGCCTCGACCTTTCCGCCGTGCTTGAGGTCGGCAAAGAACTTGATGTCCCTCATGCTGCGACGCAGACAAAGAATAAGAAAAGGGGACACGACCCAGCCCCCCCCTTTCCAAACGCCGACCCATACTACTCTCTCCAAAACGGAACATGCGAAATTATGGTAAAAGCGGCGCTGCAGACGCGCAGTAGAGGCACGTTACCACCACTAACAGAACACCGTGACGAACCTCTCAAGCTGGCTCTCCGACTTTGCAAGAATGTCCTTGAAGCTCTCGAGAGCCTTTGAGACAGACGGATCGTTCTCGTGCTCCATGAGCTCGCGCTTCTTCGCAATATAAGTGTCCTGTGTGGGGCGGCGACCAGGAACATCGTTACGTCAAGAGTTGTCCACACCACACGCACAACGCGCGAGCTTTCTTTCGTGCACAACAATACGCTTCATGCGACTTTGCGCGGAAAGAACGCGCACCCTGATGTCCTGGCAGCACTTGAGGAGGGCATCTCCCGTCTTGAATTTCTTGGCGACGATGGACGCGTGCAGGCACGCCTTCACCAGAGTCGCTAACCCAGCCTCCGCCATCCTCCGCCCTCGGTACAGAAATAAATATGGGAGAAAGAGGATCCAAAGAGAACGCTGAAGACAGCCTTGCTCTTCCTTCCGTTCTTGAGCGCTTACTTGGTTGCGCTGCGCGTGCGTGCGTGTTGCTGCCGTACGTCGCGGTGGCGATCTATTTTTAGGTACGTCTGTTTTTAGGTTACCTCCCAACAACAACTCGCCGAGATTTCGATTTGTTTTCAATTCATTTTTTCGCGCCCATTTTTTTGTCCAAACTCACTCGACGCACATCAAATTGAAATTCGGACCGCAAATTTTGACGAAATTAGCCCCATTTTTCCAGTGTTCCGAGTGTGGCGGGAAATTGCCCACTCTGTAATAATTTTGATTTTCATACAAATTTCATAGTGAAATGGCCAGTCTAAGTTGATGACGGCTCGGGTTCGTTACAACGTCGTCGTGGGACACAGTGACAACGCGGTGTCAGGCAACATGCGCACGGATACTGTTCACTCCTTCTATTATCATTCTCTTTCTCACTCTTTCTCCTTCTTTCCTGTGGAATTTTCGTGTGCTTGTTTGCAAACATGAGTGCGCCTGCACCGGCGGAGACGCCCAAGGCGGAGGAGAAGACCTTGAGCGTACCAAACATGCTGAAGGGCAAAAGCATGTCCACCCTCAGCCAGAGCGCGCGGCGGTGGGTGTCCTTGTTTATGCGGTGTTGTGTTTGCGCTTGTTGTTTGGTTGGTGTTGCGGTGGCACATAGTTAAATTGATATTTTTTGCGTGAAAATAGTAGCTAAATCGTGTGTTGGGCGCACAGGTTGCAGAAGGAGCTTGCGGAAGTTACGCTGGACCCACCGTGCAACTGCAGGTTGGTTTGGCATTGTTTGGTCGGACACTACTAAACCTTTTTTTTTAAGTGGTCAAAGTTTCGAAAGTAAGCGTGCGCGTGTGTGAAGTACCTCGCACGTGGGCGCGTGTGTGTCAAGTGTGGTGCGCACACGTGTCAGAGAGTGTTCATGCCAGTCGTTTGTGCGCCTACAAACATTGTTGGTGTATCGGGGCTCATCGTTTTGTGATTGCGGGCGCAGCGCCGGCCCGAAGGGCGACAATATCTACGAATGGGTTTCCACGATTATGGGCCCTCAAGGCTCGGTCTATCAGGGCGGCGTCTTCTTTCTCGACATTCACTTTTCGCAAGACTATCCGTTCAAACCACCCAAGGTGTGGCGTGCGGTTGTGTTGCGATCGTCTGGTCCGTCTGCATCAAACCTTGAGCGCCCGTTTAGACTGCGGTGCTTTCCTCGTGGCCCGGGTTATTTTATCTCTTGTTAGTCGTGCATTTCGCGGGTGGCGCGTTTTATGCCCCTCTTCATTTCCACGTCTCGCGTGTTTACGCTTCTGCCTCTGGTGTGCAGGTCACGTTCCGGACGCGCATTTATCACTGCAACATTAACAGCCAAGGGGCCATCTGTCTTGACATCTTGAAGGACAACTGGAGCCCTGCTCTCACGATGTCCAAAGTTCTCCTCTCAATTTGTTCCATGCTCACAGATCCGAATCCATGTGAGTGGTACCCATCTATGTTTCACTTGGTGGTTTGCTCGGCTGAACGAATCGGTTGCAAATTTGCGATGCAGATGATCCTCTCGTGGGAAGCATTGCGACGCAATATCTCAATGACCGCGCGACGCACGATAAGACGGCGCGCGAGTGGACGAAGCGCTACGCAACATAGAATAAATTGTCGCTAAACTGCCAAAACCACTGCGAGTGTCAGCGGCCCAGCTGACGTGACGAACATGTTACACCGGCCTATTAGAGTTAATTTGACCTTTCTTTGAAATTAGTGCCCCAAAAGGACGTCTTGCAGTGCTTCTTGCGCCGGCTGTCAAAAGTGCCCCTATTCACGTGCTGCCGCATTGCAGCAACTGCACCTGCGACGCAAGATCCATCCGTCGAAGTTCCCCCATGGAGGCCACTTCCCTGAATCTCTATTCTAGACGCGTTTTTTTATGCCCTATTGAGTCGATGCGTGTGTGGCTGTGGGTCTTGATGGTCTGTTGGACGCGGTACTGTTAACGACGTCGCATGGCGTGACCCCGTGCGATTGAATGCGACCGACGTTGTCGGCCATCCCTTGAAGCCCCTTGCGGGCGCGCTTCACAGAGAATGGTCACCGTGAGCTCAACGAGCACGCCGCCAGCAAAGTCCGCAGGCGCGAGTCCGGCGGTGCCGTTGGTGGATGGCGTCGACCGCGCTCGACTGGAAAGTGCCGTCGCGCACACGCTGGTGAGTCTATGATCGAGTCGCCACCGAGTGGATTTTGGCCGAAAATTCGTGCAGCTGCTCACGCCGCATCTGTCGTTCTATTTTATGTGGATGCAGGCTTCGATAGCGCAAGGGGCCAACGGACGGTATGTCAAGCACCTGTGGCCGTGCATGGGATTCATGTGGTCCTTTCGATTGTTCATTGTAACCGATTGTTCGTGTGTGTGTGTGCGCGCGCAGGGATCACTCCGGCCGCGCGAGCGATTTCGTGCAATACTTGAATATCGTTGCGGGTGCCGAGGACGTGGTGGGCGGCGCTGAGTTCGGTGGCCCATGGCTGTGCATGTGCATACATTTTTGCGACTGACCGGTTGCCGTTAAAATGCTCCCTGTCGCAGTCAACCGTTCGCGTCGCAGTTGGCGCTGCGATCGAATGCATAATCGCTGCCGTCGGGCATCCGAACGGTCTCCGAAATCCCTCCCTCGGCGCGCAGCTAGTGCTGGAAAACCTCGCAGACTCGGCTGTGGCCATAGGCGGACCTGTAGCCGGTGCGTGGGCAGTGCAGTCCGCGCACGCAATTCAGCATCTCGGCGCGACCGCGTCCCCTTTGGGCGACGCCGTGTGCCGACACCTCGCGCATCTGATTGTCCTTCACGCCCACCGCATTCCCCGCGGCGATCTGAGGACCGTTCTCCGATGCCTACTCGTGATACTCTTGGGCGCGCCGGCGGATTCCGCGGCGTCGCTGGCGAGCGCAGCGGCCGTCGGCGCATTCTTCTCAGGTGAGTCGACGGTGCAGCGGCTACTTCACCCGTTTGTCGTCGCCGAGGAGGTGGACGCCGTGTGTGCGGGCTCGGAGGCGCGGGGCGGGCCGCCGGTGCCGCCTGTCCTTGACGCACTGCGCGCACGCCTTGCACCCTGGACGTCGTTGACCGACGCATTTGCCCGGCGTCACGTCTGTCGCGCGGTTCCCGTGGCCGGAGAGGACTCTGAGACGGCGTACTTTTGGTCGCACGCGCTCTTTCATGGGTCCCCCGGCCGCGAGGCGACCCCCGCGTGGCAGTCGGCGCGGCTGCGCGACGTCCTGTGCCAGTCGCAACTGTCGCAGTTCGATTGGCTCTTTGCGGCGCTCAACCGGTCGCTCAAGGGAGGACAGGGCGGGGACGTGGGGCCTTCCGCACCGCTCGGTCGCATCCCTCCCAGCGCCTCGCTGCGTGCGCTCGTCACCAGCGTCGTGCTGGATCACGCGCAGGCCGTGGCGGAGCGCGTGGGCGATTTGGGACGGGCGGGAGAGGCGCTCGGCGGCGACGCTCGGCTGAATTGGTATCGGCGCTTCAGGGAGTGGAACGCGCTCGCGGACCTCGTGCTGTGCCTCACGAGCCGCAGCGCGCTGGACTTTGAGGCTCTGATGCAGGGGCTCGTTCGCCGCCTCTCGTCGCGGCCGGGCGGGCTGCTGCTCGCGGCGTGGCTGTTGCTGCCTTGCACCGAACTGCCTCCTGTTGGCGACCGCACGCTCGGAATGGTGCAGGCGGCGCTGGCAGGACGCACGGGCCTCTCGTGTGCGAGCGCGCAACCGACCACGTCCGCCCTTTCTGCGCTCATGTCGATCTTCGTCGGCGCGTTTCCGACGCCGCTTCCGGCGCCCGGAGACCCTGCGTGGTTCTTCCGCGTGGCGCCCTTCTCCGACATCGTGCGCGCGTTCACGACGTCGCTCGAGTCCCTCACGCTGGCGCATCCCCGGCTGACGGGGCCGTTTACCCTGTACCAGGATGCCGTAAAAAACCAGGCGAGGGTGGGTCTCCGTTCTGGCACTGCGTGTCTCTCCAGCCCGTCCTTTGCTTCGGCTGTGGCCTGTCTGTTCATCTGTGTGGATGTGAAATGAATGCCCGTGTGTCCGTGTGCATGGTTGGTGTGTTGTTTTTCGCTCATCTTGTTGCTTGCGAAAGGTGTGCGTGCATGTTCATGTTCTCGCTTCGGTCCCTAAATGCTCAACCGCATCACACACACACACACGTGCAGGCCGTCGTCGAGTCTCTTGCCTCGCGGGACCCTGCCCAGCCGCTGGCGGATGCCGATTGGCACGCAATGGGCGCCATGTGCCACTCGTCCACGTCGGCAGTCGTGAACGTGCTGTTCGGTCGGCTCACCGCCGGCATTGAATCGCGAGAGAGCGTGACGGCGAGCGAGAACGGCGCGGTTGTGGCGTACTTTCCTCAGGGCGGCCCCCAGGGACCTCTCGCCCACGGCATCGACGTGCGCCGGCTCGACCAGCTGTCCGGCCGTTGCCGAATGCGCCTCGCTTCGCGCTACTACGACGCGTTCATCAAGCTGTGCCGGGGTGAGGGGCTCGCCGGTGCCCTCAGTGCGCCGCTCGTGGAGACGTTTGTGCGCCTGTACGAGAGCCTCCCGGCCCCCTTCACGGACAATGCCGGGTGGCCTCCGTCGCTCCATCGCGTCGTGCCCATGCTTCAAGAGGCGCTGTCCCCCGATAATATGCGGCGGTCGCCCCTTCCCGCGCACGTTCTGGCCGAAATGGTGTCGTTCCGCCTCGTACGCTGCATCCGCAATTCACCGGGACTCTCGCACGTGGTCGCCCTGCTCGCCGACGGGTCGCGGAGGGCGGCGAGCGTTGCGCTGGCCCACGACCTCCTCAGTGCGGCCGTCAAGCTGGCCTCCGATTCCTTCAGCGGCGAAGTCGCCGCATTCAGGGCGCCCGCTGCCGAAGGCCTCGTCGGCCGCTTCTCGAACGAGCTGCTCGTTCGCGCGGTCGTGCGCGCGCTGGCGGCGTCCATAAGGAGGAGCGGTCTGTTCTCCACGCCCATGTTCGGGCCGGAGGACGTTGTTGCCTTCTTGCAACGCGTGGAAGACGCCTGGGGCCACCACTTGCGATGGAGCGAAGCGGCCGCGAGCCAGTTTCCCGAGCCGATGCGGTCGTTTTATGCGGCGAGGGCGGCGGCGCACAGGGACGCCTACGAGGCCTCCAAAATCAAGGTGGGTATCATGCACGCATTGGGTGCGCGCGATGCATCGTGCGTGGGGATTGGCCACGGCCCGCTTTCTTCTGTCATCATCCGTGCTGTCTTCTTCACTTAGTTTGCGCTCACTTCCCCCCTTGTCTGTTTTCCGACACCCACCAGGCCGCCGACGTGCAAGCGCTGGCGAGCGTCGACGCGCTGTTTGAGGGTGCGGACGCCGCGCTCGTCGAGTCATTTGTGGCGCAGTTTTCCGAGCCGGATGCGCACCGCCTGCTGCTCCCCGCCGTGTACCGGGCGGTGTATCGTCTCCAAACCGACACGACCCGTCGCCTGAACGCGTCTGCCGTGCGTCGCGCGGTGGACGGCATGGGGGCGGGCGCATTCCTCTCGGCCATCCCCGCGCTCGTTGACTTTGTGGTCGACCAGACGGACGCCCAGCATAGAGACGCGGCGGACATTGCGTCGCAGGTGCAGTCGCTCGACGACCTGTGCTTCGCGTACGGCCTCGTGCCGCTCGACCTCGTGATGGCCGCGCTGCTCCGCGGCGTGTACGAAGGCGGGGCGCTCTCGCGCGCCATGGACATTGTCAAGCTTCTCCTGAACCCCGGCAAGTCGAACGTCCACTCGTGCCGGCGCGTCTCGGAATTCATTCACCTTCGCGTGTCGCCGGAACCCCTCTGCGGCCCTCTGCCGGACGACGCGAGCGGGCAGGGCGCGCGGCCGCCGCCGGCTCCCTGGACCTCGGCGCTGTTTGCGCTCCGCACGCGCCAGGTGGCGACCATGCGCGGCGGGGCGGCCAACAGCCCGCCGCCGTCGCTCGTGTACTTTGGGGATTACGCACTGCGGCTCTTGCCGTCGCTGGACGCGTTCGTGTCGCTGTGCCTGGAGCACTTTGCCGAGCGACCGACGGACAGGGCCGGCGCCGTCCACGCGGTCGCCGACCTGTACGGCGCGCTTTATCGCTACCACGACATTCCCGTGACGCTCGTGCACTCGACCCTCTCGTACTACCCGCTCTTGGACGACAAGGTGGAGCTGATGGCGGTGCTCGCGCGGACGGCCCTCGCCACGCTGCTCGTGCGAGATGCGGTACCCCCCGCGCACGTGAACAAGGAGTTTGGGGTGGCCGACGTGGAGCCGTGGAACACGGGAGCGCACTGGCTGCTGACCCCAGAGTTCCTCGCCTACGTGTCGTCCGTCCGCGCGAATTCGCCCAACGCGGCGCAGCTGTTCGAGTTCGCGTCGCAGCCGGCTTACCTCGCGTCGTTTGTTCTGCGGCTCGCGCGTCGACTGTGCGACTTGTGGACGGGCGAGCACTCCGACGTCGTGGCGGACGACACTCGCCAGCGCCTCCAACCGGACTGGCGCTTCAGCGAATTCTCGTGCCCGCGCTCGCGGCTGCTCTTGGTGGCCTCGTGCGAGATGCTCGCCGCCCCCGTCGGCCTTCCCACGCTGTGCACTCGTCTCGTCACCATGGCCCTCGATGGCATCCCCGCGGACGTCTTGGCGGCGGCGGAGGCCTCGCTCCTCCAGCAGCGTGACGCGCGCGCGCCGGGACATTATGCGACTCCGCGTCTTCCGGACAACCCTGCTGGACCGCGCGACGTGCTCCACGCGGTGGGAGCGCTCTTGAGCCGACTTCCCGCCGACGTCGTGGGCCCCATTTTGGTCGGCATCCTGCAGCGGGCGCTCGCCTGCGTTTGCGATGACACGGCGGCGGACTGGCTTCGCCCCTCGTGCACGTGCGACGAAGGCACGCCGGCGTGCGGGACCCGCGCCATTTCGGTGGTCGAGCCCTGGACGTCGCGTCTCGTCGCCCTTCTGCATGTGTATGCGGCGTACGGCGGCATTGGCGCTGTAGGCGTGATTGTGGAGGCCGTGCAGGCCGCAGCCCCCACGTTCACCAGCCTCTCCGCGTCCTTTGTATGCGCGCTTCTTGCGCCGTTCTCGCGTGTCGTTCGTAGCCGCAGCACTCCCTTGTGGGAGAAGGTGCGTGTGTCAAGCATGCCGCTGTCCTGTCGTCTGTTTGTCTTGTGTCCCTGCCGTTGCGCTGTTGGCTATCAATTTTCCCTTCACGCTGTTTTCACTTTCCATGGTCGCTGACTCGAATCTTCATGCGCTCGCAGATCGTTCACCTCCTCGCCGGCATGCTGGCGTCTGCGCGGCGTCCTGCGGTCGACACCACCAACGACAAGAAGCGCAAGTGGGGCGCCGCGTTCGGCGGTGGCACGCAGGCGGTGCGCGCCGCCGAAACGGCCGTTGCTGCGTATGCGCACGGACTGGTTGACGGCGTGCCCATTCCCCCTCATCTCAGCGCCGTTGTGGCCGAGCTGTCGGCTGCGATGGATGGAGGCCCTTGTGTGCCTTGAGTCTTCGCGAAGAATGAAGGGCAACCTCGAGTCGACATTGATTATGTACAGCTTTGTTTTTTTTTTACTTCGTTGTTGCAACAGAATACAGAAGGAAAGGGAGCAAATACCCTCCAGGATCTTACTGACAGCACACGCACGCACGCGTGCGCACAACCATGTCCCTAAGGGGAAAGGGTTCGTATTTACAGCAGGGCTCGTGCCCTCTACGCGTTGTCCGCGGACACCTTGCAGTCTTCGACAGACGCAAAGGCAAACGGCGTGGCACAGCCGGCGTATTCGCCCGACACGCAACGCGCTCCCTCGCCATCCGCAACGAAATCGGCACCGACGAACTCGGCGAGGCCCAGCACGCCCGTGCCGCACTCTGGGTGGCGCTCAATGTCGAGAATGTTCAGCGGGCGGCTCTCCCCGAGGGCCTGGTGCACGCGCGCGCTGATGCGCTCGGTCGCACCCGCGGCGTTGCTGCCTTCCGCGCGCACGTTTGCGAGGAACTCAAAGTCGTACACGAGCCCGTTCACGAGCTGCTTCGTCGCAGACAACACCTTGGTGACCGTCACGCGCAGCGCGGGCGCCGTCGCAGCCACGTTCGTCTCGGCCGTCTTGCGCGCAAACTCGAGCGCATCTTGTGCCGCGTCGTCCGAATAGACGTCGACAGGGAGCTCGCCGCCAGGGACGCTACCGTCGGGAACGGCTTCGTGGTTCGGCGTGATGCGCACGACTTTGACGGGCGCCTCCTTGGCCCACGCCTGCACGAGCACGTCGGCCGTGTACTGTTGCACGTCGCCCACGGGGCACTCCTCGACGGTCGACAGGCGGTCGTCCTTCAAGCACGAGCGCGAGAGGCCCGCGGTGAACGTAATCTTGTAGAGGAGGCCTGCGACGACCTGCTTGCTCGCCGAGACAATCTTCACGGGGACCATTTTCATAAGCGAATTGCTTTCGCGGTTCATCTGCATCACCACAAACTCCAACAGTGGCGACAGATCGGCGCTGTCTGTGGGAATCTCCGACGGAGCACCGACAATGCCGCGTTCGCCGCGGTGCGTGCCGAATCCCTTGGGACGCGGAGAGCCGGCGCGGAACGCGTCGGCCGAGGCCACGACGAGCGCCGCGGCGACGGCGAGAGTGAGAATGGCGGTGCGCATGTTTGGAGTTTCACAGTGTCTCTGGGACACACTGTAGAGAAGGTTTGAATGTGGGGGCGACTTAATAGAGTGTCGCACGTGTGCACGCAGGTGTGCGCTCCCAGCTGTCGCTATGCGAGGGTGTGTGTGAGAACAAGGGGGCTAGCGTCATCGCTTTGTAGCCATTTTGGGATTTTGATGTCAGATAATCTCTATACAAAGTACAATATTTCCCCATTCTTCATATAAGTAAATGATGGTATTTTATGTCTCAGTTTAGTATCATGTTACTATACATCGGAATTGAAAACGTCTGAAATGGGGCCAGTTTTGAGGGTGTTTCAATATAATACTCGGTGTCCACATGTCATGTGGGTTGACAGCTGCGGCTTCTATTCCACACACCCTTCTACCGGCACCGACGCGAATCGGCGATTTCAACCCGTCGACTTGAGCTGCACTCACTGCTCTCATTGGGCTACATGCACACGTGAGAAGCGGTTCCCATTCTCATTTATTGATAGCTCTCATACTCTCCCGCTGTTGAGCACGAGTCCGCAGTTACCGCAGCAGCCAACCGTGGCTAATCTGTCACATGCGGTAATACCTTTGTGCTCTCGTGGGTGCCGGCGCCCCTATTCGCACGGTCAGCATGCGGACGACCGCCCTTTGTAGAAGGCTTGGGCTGGCGGTTGTGGTCGGTGTCGTTGTTGCGTTTACACTCTACCAAAAAGATGGCCTCCCAAGAACAACGCGAGGTGACGATCCCCCTTGTAAAGTGACTGCGTCGTGGGTATTTTGCCTGATTGCGTGGAATTTGCGCAGGGTCGGGTGCTGTGCAGTGCGCGGACGCAAACGGCGAAAACGGCGACGGAATGCTGGGGCGCTGTGACACGATTCACATCGCCATCGTCTGTGCTGGGTACAAGTCGAGCCGGTGAGCGAGGGAGAATAGTTGCGCTGATGGCCAGTGTGTATGCGTTGTTCAAGCCCGTGTGTTTTCATGTCGCGCTACCCCTTGGGATGCTCGTGTGACAACGGCGATGCTGACGCACCGCACTGCAGATCGGTGGTGGCTGTGCTAAAGTCGATCCTCTTCTATCGCCAACACCCGCTGCACTTGCACCTGCTCGTCGACGATGCGTCCGAGCGCATCTTGCGCGTGCTATTTGCGACGTGGCACGTCCCTCATGTAACGGCGTCGTATTACAAGACAGACGATTACCGCAACCGAGTGGCGACGATTCCCACGTCCCACTATTCTGGAGTGTTCGGGTTGCTCAAGCTGACGCTAGAGGTCGCGCTGCCGGACGTCGAACGCCTCATCACGCTCGATACCGACGTCGTCTTTGGCGCGGACATTGCGAAGCTGTGGGAGCACTTTTCGCGCTTCGAGCCGGATCAGGTGCTGGGTCTGGTGGAGAACCAGAGCGAGTGGTACCTGGGCAAGCTCAAGTCGAGCCACCCGTGGCCGGCTGTGGGCGTCGGGTTCAACACGGGCGTCATGCTCATGGATCTCGGTCGCATGCGCAAAATGAAGTGGGACCGCGTGTGGCTGGAGACTGCGCGCGCGGAGCTCGAGCAGCGCGAACCGGGGCGGAAGATCACGCACCTCGCGGACCAGGACGTCATCAACGCCGTCATCAAGGAGAACCCGCGCATCGTGTATCGCCTGCCGTGCGAGTGGAACATCCAGCTCAGCGACAACTCTCTCGCCGACGTGTGCTACAGGGAGCGTGGCACGGTGGGGTGCAGGCGTTTTATGTGCTTTGTGGTGTCTTGTGCGTTGCTCGCTCCGGCTCAACAGTGTGTGTGAATGCTCTTGTGTGCTTGTTTGCTGCAGATTGGAGTGGTGCACTGGAACTCGCCCAAGAAGACTGCCGTCGCCAACAAGAACATTGAGTTCTTCCGCCTGTTTGTCGCGACTTTCTCGCAGGTGAGCGTTCTGTGTAATTGTTGGTGTGCGTGTGTGCGGGCGTGCGGGACGTGCGGGCGTGTGTGACAAGCTGTACGAGCATCAGCACCCCATTCTCACGGTGGTTTCCTGTTGCGCTCCATCAGTACGATGGCGGGCTTCTCCGCCGTGAGCTGCTCGCGTGCCCCCGCTTCGGGGCGGAGAAGGAAAACACGGTGTACGACGAATGCATCGAGTTTCGCAAGGCCGCCGACACGCGCTACCGCACGCACCTCTATTACGAGGACTACGAAGAGCCGCCGGTGCGTTTGTAACCTTACGTGGCGTGTGCAGGAACTGCGTGGCTTGTGTGCGTTCAGTCTTATGCGCGTGCCGTGTTCGCGGTATATGTCACTCACCGGCACTTTGATGTCGACAGCAATCGAACGACGACGTAACGCTCGTTACCCAGTTCTCGCTGGACCGCCTGGTGATGCTGGAGCCGCTTGCAGAGCACTGGGAAGGTGTGTTGGCGTTCTCGAGTGCTCTGTCGCGACATTGTTCTTGCAACAAAGGCATCGGCCGTGCGCTCGTCTCTCTAACGCATACTCTGCTCGCGTGGCACGTGCAGGTCCCATGTCGCTCTCGATCTACCTCACTGACGCAGATGCGGCGCAAGTGAGCACATACATCGAGAGCTCGCCTACGCTGTCCGCGCGGAAGAATATTGGCTATCACTTCATCTACGTGGAGGGGGTGGGTTGGTGGCAGCTTGTGCGGCGCGTTGGCACGTGTCGAATTGAGTGATGTGCATGCGCTGAAACGTCACGGACTTCCACAAGCGGAGAGTGGTACAGCGTGCGCGTGGTCAATTCTCAGTTGGACGAACGGTTGCCGGATGGCTGACGCCCATCCTCCGCCATCTCGGCAGATTTTCTTTCCCATCAATTACCTGCGCAACGTCGCCCTCGACGAAGTCCGGACACCCTTCGCCTTCCTCGTCGACATTGACTTTCTCCCGACAAAGGACCTCTACAGCACGCTGCGGTGAGGGCACGTCCGTGCCCTCATGTCTTGTTGTGTGTTGTGGCAGTGTCTCTCGGTTTTGTCGCGGTGCCCTCTCGCCTGATAAACCCCTCGTCCCCTGCAGAGCCACAATCGCCAGCACGGGCATGGCGGAGGGTCAGAAGGCGCTGGTGGTCCCTGCGTTCGAGACGTTCAAGTACAAGTTTGCGATGCCCGCGTCAAAGGCGGATCTTTTCAAAATGGTCGAGACGCGGGACGTCACGACCTTCCGCTTCAACGAGTGGCCGCAGGGGCACGCGCCGACCGACTTTGACCGGTGGCGAACGGCGTCGCGCCCGTACACGATCCAGTGGGCGCCGGATTTTGAGCCGTACATTGTGGTGCGCCGCGACGTGCAGAGGTGAGTTCCTGCATGGGGACGGGTGCGTGTGGGTAGTGTGTTGTGGGACAACATCATGTCAGGTTGCCGAGCTGTGAATCGCGATGACTTGATGGCTTATTGTTGGCGGTGTGGCAGGTACGACACGCGGTTTGTGGGCTTTGGCTGGAACAAAGTCTCGCACATTTACGAGCTCTCGAAAAAGGGCTATGAGTTTGTCGTCATTCCGGAGGGCTTTATTGTGCACATGCCGCACAGCCCTTCGCTCGACATCCGCAAGTTCAGGAAGAACCAGCTCTACAGGGTGCGTGTGCCGGCCGTTCCGCTCCGTCGTACTGTGCGCGTGCGCTGCGGGGTCTTTCTCCCCCTCTGCGCCTTGTCTCCGTTAACCCTCCCCTTCTGCGCCTTGTCTCCGTTGTTTCCGTTCGTCTTTATCGTCCTCTCGTTGGATTGTCCTCACCTCCGCGTGCTGGATGCTCATCAACCATTCACCTCCTCATCACGGCCACGTGCGCACAGATGTGTTTGGCCAGACTCAAGAAGGAGTTTATGGAAGAGATGGGGCGCAAGTCGTAACGCCCGCATCGTCCGTGAGAAGGAAAGAATTCTCTTGTGTGCGCATGTGCTAATGAACAGCGCTCAAACTAGTGCCCATCTCGTCCGTATTCGCGTCGTTTCTCGTTGTGTCGTCTCGGCCTTGCACCTGGCCGGCCGATGAGCATCAAGCCCACATGGGTCGCGTGCGCAATCCCAGTTATGCGAGAAGATATGGTGGCCGTAAGAGGAACGTGGGCGTCCGCACGAGCGCTCGGGCTGGAGTAGGAAGAGTACTGCCTTCGGCTGCGAAGGAGCCCTCTCAGCCAGTGCTGATGTGCTCGGCGCCGCCGGGAAAGCGCGGATTCTCAATGACGCCAGGGCCAAACTTGAGCTCGAGAAAGGCGCGCGCGTTGTTCGGCACGGACACCTCAATCCCGATGAACTCTGCCGAGCGGACAACAGCATGAAGTCAGCGTCCAGCGAATTCACCGCGACCCTCAAGAACATTCGTGTGTATCATGCTGACGCCACGAGTTTTGGGACTCTCCCACAGAGATTCAAGGAACGGCAGCAACCCAGAGGATAAAAGGGAGAAGGATGGGCACAACAAACAGCCGCACGAGCACCACACCCACCCATCCGGTGCAGCGGCTTCAAAAAGTGCGACGGGAACTCCATGTCCTGCCGATGCGTCGCCATCCACGTGTCCTTCGTCATCATGCCGTCACTCGCGCGCTCCCGGAACGGCCACAGGTCCACGTGGAGGTGGTTCGCCTCGCTGTACTGCACGCGGAAAAACGCGCCCTCGCGCGCGTTCTCCCACACAAAGCCGTCGAACGTCTTCGTTCCGCCCTTTGCGAGCTTGCGCACGGCGGCCAATTCGGGGAGGCGGGCAATGTCGTCCTCGAAAATGCCAATGTCCATGTCGTAATCCTGCGACGTGAGTGCGGCGATTGATCAAACTCGCATCCAACAGCAAATATCCAGGACGCACGCACACCAAGCGACAGGCGTGCCAGTCTACGCTGCGCATGGGAGAAGACACACAGGTGCTCTTCGCATAACACATTGCACACGTGTTCTTCGTTGCGTTACATGTGCACGTCTTCGGAGCGCCACACACCCAAGGGATGATGTCGCCGCTGCGCATCGCTCCGAGCAATGTGCCACCCTCAAGCCAGTAGCGCACTCCGGCCTCCTCCAGGCGGTTGATCACATGCCGTCCCGTCGTGCGGATGGCGTGCAGGCAGCACGGAGGCGTCCACCTGAGATCAGCCGACGTGAGTGCGACTGGCAAAAGAACGCACAGCAGTGTGGGTACGTGGGTCTGCGTGTGTTGCGCCGGCAGTGTGTGCGCTGCGCATTCTGCGTGCAACTCCCACCTTCCCGCATACAGAAATTCCGGCGCATCATCGACGACAGTCCCAAAGCACCGCGGGCCCTTCCGATTGCAGCCTGGCACGCGAGAGGGAGGCGCGGGTGCGTCAACGCAACGATTGACAGTCCCTCTCTATCAACCATGTCATTGACGTTCGACTCTTCCTCTTCTCCTGAATGCAGAGCGAAATCCACCCTGCGCACACGTACCAAAGAACTCGCGCTTGGGCTCTCCCACGCCGGAACTTTCGACAACGAGTTTGATGCCCAGACGTGCGTTCATGGCGCGTTTTGAGTTCGTAAAGTCGCGGTTGGCCTTCCACTTAAGGTGCTCGTCGTGGTCGAAGAGCGGTGTGCCGGCCGCAAACGAAGAGGACTCGTGCAAGGCGACCTGGTGTGACAAATGGCGGCGCATGTGGGCCGATGAGGACACACTCTTTGCCGCACATCATTTGCACCGTACATACTGTGACCATTTGACGCGGTGTGGCCTCACGAGCTCACACACACGCGCACACCACACACACATGTATAATCACACACACACACACATGTAATCACACACGCACACATACGCACACACACACACACACTCTCTCTCTCTCTCTCTCTCATAGTCTATATATCACACGCATACGCGCACGCAAGCATGCACATGCACACGAGCACACCTTCCAATTCCTTGCGGACGCCTGCGCAAAGATGGCCTCTGACGTCATCCTATCGTACGCGTCCCAATCGAGTGCCAAGAGGTCCCTCGTGGCGAGAAGAATTGGCGCCTGGCGCAGGCACGTCGCACACCGCACAGCGCCGCAGATCTGCAACGGAATGGAAGAGGGAAAGTTGTGGATTTAAGTAGTGGATGAATAGGAAACAAGCAGTGCATAGTCGCCTGTACATCAGGCAATCTCATACAGCGGAAAGACGCATTGAGACAGAGGAGGCAAGCCTAAATAACAAGCACAACACACAAAGACGCAAGCAGTTTGGGGGGTTGGGGCTAGGTCGAACACGTACCACCGGTGACGGCAACACGGCGCCATGGGCAGAGTTGACCGTCAGCGTCCATCGCCTCACGTCAAAGTCCATCGCTTGGCACTTGCAGAGCGCGCCCGAATGGCCGCCACGGCCGTCCTCTCCCTCCGCCACGACCTGTGCGGCGGCGATACGAACCCCCCTGTCTGCGTGTGCCGCCCTCGCGCCTGCGTGCGCCTCGAGCGTCTTCACCATAGCGACAACGTCCGCGTCGCTCGACGGGAAGACATTGTCGGGAAGGACGAGCGTGTAGGGCGTCGTGATGAAGGTTTCCGCGCGGTGCAGCGTGTGGTTGTCGCCGGGAACAACCGCAACATTGACAAACTGCTCAGTCGAATTTTACGAGCTACAGTGAGACACGATGAGGCAGTGACCCAAGTACAGTAGTAGGCGACGCGAATGTCATCCCGCGCGAACGCATTGAGAACACACTCGGGGGTGCGAGCGCAAGCAACAAAATCTACGACAGAAGCCGTTCAGTGGTCCACGTGCTGTTTGACGCACCCACGACTATCACCCACCGTCGCATGGCTCCCCTGCGAAAGCTCAATGGGAGGATAGGGCACGCCGCGCGAGACCACAAGAACCTTCGCCGACGGAAGCGCGCGATTCACGGCAGCGACAGTCCCGGGCACGTTGTTGCGAAAGAACATAAAGTCTCGTATCACTACTGTGACGATCGGTGGACGTTCGCGCGGCGCTTCGGGCCCAGTCGTGCTCGATTGCATATAAACGAGAGCGAGCAGATTGACGGAAAGCAGGGCCGCGATCGTCAGGAAGAGGACCCGGCGAAAGGGGCAGAGGCGCCGGCATGAGGTCCAGAGACCCATCGTGGGCGTGGAACGCTGCGATCGTTTTCGACTTCAGTGCCAACAATCATGAGTGCATAGTGGGAGAGAATGAGCTATGAAGATTAGAGTAAGGAAGTTCATCGTCTGCCAATCGCGAACATGCGTCTGTCAATCGCGGGCAGCACTCACCGATTTCGCGCAACCAACGGACACAGTGGGCACGCTGCTGTCACCCCCTGTCAGCCGCAGCTACTTTGTCCATCTCCTCAACCACAGCCACAAAAGAGAAGGACCTCAAAGAGTCCTGCTGCAGCACGAAGAAAGAGGGCAATGTCTCCGCAAGAGCTCCCCGATTGTACAGAAAATCGAATCGGCAGAAAGTTCGTGCTGTAAGCACGCGTCCGTCAATGTCACTCATCTGGCACGCCAGGTTACCTCGTAATTTGCGAGAACTCGGAAAATGGTGACCTGTCCAGTCGGGCGTGATGTCAGCTGTCGGTCGCACAACACGTGGCGAACCGCAGCTGAAAATCGCTTCTAATCGCAGTCTTCCGTAAAAGCGCAAAAGGAGGGACACAAACAGCATTCGACTTTGTACCCTTCCGAGGTGTTCTGCTCGGGAGCGTCTGCGCATTGCTTGCAGGGCGTTCGCCGTCGCGGCGATCAACCGAAGTGTGGTCGCATTATTTTTATAGTCGGTACGATGTTGTCGGTGGCGCGGAAGACGGCGCAGGCGGCGACGCGCGGGTGCAGTGCGTCGACGGGTGTGGCAGCGGCGGTGTTGCAGCGGCGTTTGTTGGCGGGCATCCCGAGGAGTCAGTATGCGCACACGCGTGGCGTGTTGCCGCGTGCGGGCTCGCACGGTTCGGCCGTCGTTCCCGTGCGGCACATGTCGGACATGTTCAAGCACTTTGTCGACAATCTCAAGAAGGGCTTTGGTCGCAACAAGGAGATTCAAGAGAACCTGAAGCGACTCGCCGAGGAGAAGAGGAAGCTGGAGGAGCTCGATGCGGTCAAGGCCGCAAAGAAGACGGTCGAGGCGGTGGCGGAGACGACCCAAGAGGCGGGGAAGGCAAGCGCGAGCAGGCTAGCGCAGGTCCTCAAGAGCGTTACGGACACTGTGTCGAGTACCGTGGGGGGGACTGTCGCGGAGACGAAGGTGGTGAAGGACGTAGCGGACACTGCGAAGGCAGCCGCCGAAGCCGCCGCCGAGACGATCGCCGAGTCTGGCAAGGTCGTTGTTGAGAATCCGCTGGTGCAGAAGGTGTCGGAGGGCGTGAAGGCGATCACGAACGAGCTCGTGGACGAGGGCTCTGCGCGATTTGCGCCGTATGCCAAGCCGAAGACGCGGAGGCGGCGCATCGTGAAGAAGGAGGACTACGGCGACATCCAGGAGAGGTGCGTGCACGCGATGAAGTTGCACATACGCAACCTAGCACGCATGGGCACAATTGTATGTGCGTTGCAAAATTTCCGTGCGCGCGGGATTAGTACGCCTGTGCGCACATGTCGAGCACGCCACTCTAGTCAACCAGCATGTTCATGTGTGTATTTGGGTACCGCCTGAAAAAAATGCACTGACGGGCTTCTCTTTTGGGCTGTGCCGCAGTTCGGAGACGCGCGTTGTTCTTCACAAGGACTCCAAGTGGCAGACACAGTGGAAGGACTTCAAGGAGAACAACCCTCTTATTCAAAGTGCGTGGCTGTGTGTGGCTGTGTCCTGTGTGCGTTTTTTGTTCTTATGTGTGCGTGCGCGCATGTGTGTGTGTATGTGTGCGTGTGTGTGTGTGCGTGTGTGTGTGTGTGTGTGTGCGTGTGTGTGTGCGCGTGTGTGTGTGTGTGTGTGCGTGTGCGTGTGCGTGTGTGTGTGTGTGTGCGTGGGTGTGTGGCGTGTCTGTGTGTATGTCTGCGCGAATGTGCTTCGTGCTATTATTGTGTGTTGTCTGTTGTATGTAATTGTGCTGCTTTAACTGAGCTTCGCACCGCGGTAGAGTCGCTCTCTGATGAAGATTCCCGTCCACAGGTCTCTTCTCCTTCAAGCAGAAGGTCGACGAGAGCGACAATGTGTTCGTGCGTGCGACGAAGGCCTTCACTTCGCGGTTATCGGACACGATGGGTTAGTCACGTTCAGTGCGCTGTGTGCATGCAGTTCGTACATTACTTGCTCTGGTCTTGCCTGTGGTTGTGCGTCCACGCTTTTCCAAAATCCCGTGTGAACTCGCTGGCTGACGACTCCATCGTTCTGTTGTCTTGTTCGCGTTCGCCAGGCACCATGTTCGCCGAGAACGAGACGGCGCAGTGCCTCGCGGAGATTGCGAAGGTCGACCCCAAGTTCAACAAGGAGAAGTTTATCCAAGAGGTCGAGCTGGAGATCATCCCCACGGTGCTCGAGGCGTACCTCAGCGGCGACCTCGAAATCCTCAACGAGTGGCTACACGAGCCTGTGGGTGTCGATGAGAGTCGTTGTCGTTTGATTGCGTTTGTGTGCGGCCTTTCGGACTCTGTTCAAATGCGTTTGTGAAAGGGAGAGTGTGAGAGTGAGAAAAGTTAGAGTGAGTGAGAGCGTGTGTGTTTGTGTGTGTGTTGTGTGAGTGGGGAAGATAACGCGTGCTGAAGGGCCTGTTGTACTAATTTCGTCGCCAATCGCAGGTGTTCAATGTCCTTGCCGCGAACATCAAGTTCCGCAATGACGCCGGCCTTTTTGTCGACGCCAAGATTCTCGACATTCGCAACGTAGACGTAAGTAGTGACCGAATGTGCACTTATCGCCCCCCCTGTGTGTGTGTGTGTGTGTGTGTGTGTGTGTGTGTGTGTGTGTGTGTGTGTGTGTGTGTGTGTGTGTGTGTGTGTGTGTGTGTGTGTGTGTTCGTGTTCAATTGAGCTTACACGATCGCCACGTTTCCCTTGCGCGCCCACAGCTTGCTCTTGCGCGCGTGATGGAGCAGGGCCCCGTGCTCGTGTTCATGTTCACGGCGCAGCAGACGATGGTCGTTCGCGACAAGAGGACGGGCAAGATTGTCGAGGGCGATCCGGTGTGTGGCCGTGAAGCCATCTCACAGCCATTGCATGACATTCCCTTCGGTTGCATCACTTTGTGCGGCGAGATGGGGACAGGAGAGATCAAAGTGCTAGCGTGACGCCCGCTTCTCGTGTCTTGAGTTTGCATGCTGCACGACGACTGCCATTCTGTTCTGACAACGCGTGCAATTCTCTGCTTCGATCCACAGGAGAAGATCGAGGACGTGTACTACACGTGGGCGCTTTGCCGCGACCAGTCGATCTTCGACCCGGCCAACGCGTGGAAGGTCATGGAGATGGCCGTTCAGATGACGCGCGAGACCATCTGAGGCGCAATGAACGGTCGTCTTATGCTGTGCGCCGTGGAGCACGCGTGTGCTGCAGATGGACTTCTTCGCGGTACATTTTAGTAAGGTCTTCCCATGGCAGTGGAACTGTTGTTCGTGCGCACGCGTGCTAGGCGGACGCAGCACACGCACGCGACCCAAGTACAGCCGGCATTTCAAGTTACAACACCGCGTTGCGGTGATTACATTGAGTCACGCGCGGGCAAACGCACGCAATAACGCGCGGCGGCAGATCAAGTGTCACCGACACGAGGAAACTCGCGAGAGCCTCGAAAATTCGGCGCGGGCATAGTACGGGACACGTGGCATCCCAACCAATAACAAAACCAAAACGACGCAGCAACGCCAACTATTACGTACACGATAAACAAGAGAAAGCAAAAGTGGACGTGCGAGAAAGACGCGGGCGCGCGCAGAAACGCAACGAGACGCGGGCGGCAAACGCAGAGCAGCGCAGCGCAGACGCAGGACGGCAGGCAGCGACGCGATGGCGAGCGGCATGTGCGGCTGTTATGGCACGGCGGGCTTGTTCGGCGGCCGCTTGCCTCCGTTCGCGGCCGTGTCCGCCTCCTCCTGCTTGAGCTTCACGGACCAGTAGTCGCGGTTCGACGCAATATTCGTCATGGCAATGTCAAAGCCCACGAACGAATCGACAGCCTCGTACAGCGGCTTGACGATAAAGTCGATAAAGCCGACCTGGCACTTGGGTATCGACGTCTGCTCGCGGTCCATGAACGCAGAGACGGGCAGGTTGCGCGCACGCTCCGCCTCCCCCTGCTGGAAAAACTCCTCCATAATCCTGTTCGTCCACTCGACCGAGAGCGCGCGGACCTTCGCGGGGTTGCTAATGTCGGCGCACTTGATCGCAATCTGCATGAACGTGAGGCGGTCGCTCTCCGAGTTATAGTCAAACGAGTCGGCGGAGAGCTTGGCCTTGAACTTCGAGAGATAATCGAAGTGCTGCGCGGGATCCGTCGCGAGGACGAGGGCGAGGACCTTCTCACGGAGCTCGCGGTACATCTGCTTGGACATTCCGCTGAATATGTTCGTCTCGTCGTTCTTCGTCACGCGGAAGGCGGCGGCCGCGTGGTGGTTCTCGAGGATGGACTTGTCGTTGTAGCAGATCGCGAGCGCATCGTCCGTGTTGATAAGGTAGGCGTTGTTCTTGCCAGGGTGGTCAAAGTCTGCGGGGAAGAGCGACGCTAGCGTATGAGAGAGGCGCACGATGTGGCACGTATGCTACTGCAGGGTGGACACAATAAACGACGCACGCACAGGCGCAACGACGATTGA
This sequence comes from Pigoraptor vietnamica, assembly GCA_943704525.1. Classification (NCBI taxonomy): domain Eukaryota; class Filasterea; order Ministeriida; family Capsasporidae; genus Pigoraptor; species Pigoraptor vietnamica. The sequence goes on along the minus strand of CALSCQ010002252.1, from coordinate 68,742 downwards.
CTCTCAGACATTCGGAAGGCACACAACGCCCACCGTGGATGATGCACGCTACGAGTGCCGCAAAGAGGTCCATCGGCGAGAGCATGTGCTGCAGCGCGTCGCGGTTGAGCATGTAGTTCATGCTCTGCAGGACGTCCGCCGCGTGCGTCGAGTTGTGGTAGGGAATCGTCGACCGATATCCGCCCTCGATCGCCTTCAGCCACGACTGGAGAGAGAAAGGAGTGACAATGAATTAGTGGGCGTACAGGGACACGGGTGGAAATAGGCAAGAGACGACGAGCTTCCACCACAAACACGCGTCCGTGATCGCATCCGTCCGCCGGCGCACCTGGAACTTCGGCGGGTCAATGTTGTATTCGCGGAAGAGGTCGTACTTGGCAAACAGCGCGTAGCCCAGATAGAACAGCGGCCGGCCGTTCGTGCGCGAGTGCAGCGAGAAGACGTCAAAGTCCCACGTGTCGACCGTCTCGAGCGACTGCAAAATCTTGGGCTCGACGTGCAAGCAAAAGTCCTCCCACTGCGTCCCGAGTGAAAGAATTTGCACGCGTGAGAGAGTGACAAGCATTCGCTGACCCAGACCATGACGCATCGCATAGCCACACACACGCACACACCAAAGGAAAACGCATGGGACAACACGCAAAGAACGGCAAAGGTGCACATGCAGTCACAGCAAAACCACGCGCACACACCTTGTCGATCTCAAAGGCCTCCAGGTCGTGCTCGTAATCGTCCTCGTTGATCAACAGCATGGGCTCGTGCCGTGCGCCGCCCCCCGACAGCCCAGACGCAACGGATCCGCTCGCCGCAACGCCAAAACCGTGCTGCAGACTCATCGACGCGGATCGTCGGTCGTAGATCGACATGCGCCCTTGCCGTCCGCCGGGCTGCGAGGTCACTTCGGGAGTGTCCTTCTTCGCCTGTAGCATTTCGCGGAGCCACACGCCCGTCTGGTCGTCCACGAGCGCGCTGTTCTCGTCGCTGAGGATAAACTCGTTGACGCTCTTGCTGCTCGCGACCGCCTTCATCGCAAACTCGAGCTTGTCCTTGACGTCGTCGGGCGTCTCGGGCTTCTGCTGAATCTCGCGCAGTATCTCGATGACCTTGATGAACGGCGACTTGAGGTCGATCTTGAGCTCCTCCTCAAACTCCTTCTCCTCCTTGATCTTCTTCAGCTCCTTCTTGAGGTCGTTGTTGGCGTTCCACAGCTGCTCCATCTTGCGCTCGCGGCTCGCGACCGTCAGCGCGTAGCTCTTGATGTAGCGCAGCAGCGACCAGAAGCAGAGACCGAGGCAGAACAGGCAGAACATGATGAGAAACTCCTGGTCCCACTCGATCTGCGGGTCGAGCACGAGCCCGCGAAAGCTCGCGTAGCCCGTCCGATCCGTGTAGAACCACGTCATCGCGCCCACCTGCGCACAGCCAGCAGTCGATTAGATTCAGTGGCATGTGTCAGAGTCGCACACTCGCACAGAGAAAGCAAGATTCAGCTACATGTGCCAGAGTCGCACACACGCACAGAGAAAGCAAGCAGTCGGGAGATTCAGCGACATGTGCCGGAGTCGCACACACGCACAGAGACGCGTCTCAAAACGAGAAGGGTGCAACGATTGGCACGGGGAGACACGCACCGTCGCCGCGTAAGCCGCAATGAAGAGCATCGTCACGCCCATGACGTGCTGCGCAATCTGCACGCCGCACTGCATCTTGATGGTCATCAGCGAGCAGAACCACAGCACGGCGACGTTCATGTGGACCTCTCGCGAGAGCACGACGAGGACGAGGAAGGGCACAAAGCTGATGTAGACGGGCAGAAGGCTCAGCGGCGACCGCGTGTAAATCAGCCGGCTGATTTGCGACGCGATGAGCGAGAGCATAAAGTAGGGGACGAGCGCCGGGAAGCGAATCTCGGGGGCGAGGCCCAGCCGCTCGGCCATGAAGACGATGAGCATAAAGACGCAGTAGTGAAGGAACATCTGGAAGATGACGGGACCCTGGATCGTAAGCTGCTCGTCCTGGTCCCGAATCTTCCTGGCCGTGAGGAGCTCCTGCGTGTGCGCGGGGGGCGCTTTGTTTAGAGTGTGTGTTCGCGATTGGAGAGACGATCCTTGGTTGAATAAGAAATTCCTGGCAATAGCACGACATCGTACGTCATGCACGCAGCGCACTCAAACACGGCGTGTGCACGCGTCACGCGCGCTTGTGTAGACGCGTACGCAGCGCACTCGCACACGCGTACACACTCCGGAAATATGTGGCACACATCTCGAGCAGCAACAAACAATCAATAAATTGACGGTGCACGCACCATGCTTGGTCGCTCCTGCACGGCCACGGACTGTTTCCGCCAATCCATTGCGCCGAGAGGCCCGCCGTCGGGCGCGGGCTCCGCGGCGGGAAACGCGAGCGATGACACGCACTACGGCGTGCGAGCAACTCTATTGTACCAGAAACACTAGGACGCCATCGTCAAGCAACCGGGGCCCTTCCCCGGCGCGCTCACAGACCCTCGGCGCTGGCGGCAGCGAGGCCGCCAGCGGAACGATGCCCTCGGCGCGACCTATGCGACGGCGACAAATGTCATCAACGCCACGACACGCAGCGTGCGACGTCACGCCTCGCGGATTTCGAAGAACGCCCTTCCCCGCGCACGAACAGCAGTTCGCCTCTGTTCCAACACAACTTCGCGTTTGGGTTGAGCGACGAAGTACGAGGTTGCGACGATCCGATTCGATTCGATCGCGCGTACACAAACACACAACAAACGGGGTGAAGGCGAATGCCCAAAGTTCGGAAGAATCAGCAAGCCCTGGCAAGGTTTCAAGCAACTGGCAAATAATGACACACGTCCAAGAATGGACGCCCATGTGCGCGAACTATCAAGTCGAGAGAGAGGGACGTGCGCACTCGCACGCAAACACGCGCATCGAACTCACGCCGATAGGGAAAAACGCCGGCTGAGTGTCAGCAAGGGCAAACGAACCACGGTGGCTGCGAGCGCACAGACTGGAAACGGGGTAGTTTTCGGGCAGAAAAATGACACTTTTTCACATTAAATTTGCCGAGCCACGAGGGAAAGTCAAGGGGCTTTCTTTAGACACGCACAAAATAAATCCCAAAAGCCATAGTCAGCTCATAGTGAACTGCGCATCGAAATAAAAGAAATCGGAGCCCAATGGAACAGTCCAAGTTGCCCGGGAGACACATCCGGGGCCGTGCAAGAGGGCGTCAAGGTGGCGTCATTACCAAATCGGTAACGTGGATTTGTCCGGACAATTCTCTTTGTGTGTTTCTGTGTGTGGCTGTGTTACGATGAATCACACAAGACGTTCTTTCATTGCTCAGGGCTCCATGAATGCCACGTACTCCTCAATGCAGCGTGCGCGCTCTAGAATGCGCGCAACGTCCATCTTGAGGGCAAGCTGGTTCACAAACTGCGCCAATGGTGTCGTCAGCCTCCGAATCTGGCGCAATACAAAACCGCGCTCGACACGGAAAGCGCACCTGCAGAATGTCGTTCCACGACATTTTCTGGACCATGATGACGTCCTTATACGTCTCGATGATGGACATTGCCACGTAATATTGGAAGTCGTTGGAGCCCTCGCGAGCCCAGATGCACTGCCGAGAAAGGCTCGAGGAGTCAGAGCCTTATCCAGAAAACTTTCGTGAGCGACCCAAGATCTCACCTCCCATATCCGCAACACCTCGTCAAATTCAAACTCCCGCTTGAAATTGAGGAGGAACCACCGGAAACTGAACTGCAGACTGTTCATGTCCGACGACATGGCATCCCCAGCGCCCCGCCCGGAACACGCGTCCTCAATTTGCGACACGCTCGCGAGGTATGCCCTGCATGCAAATGGCACTCTCCTCAGCCCCCCCTCGTTGTGCGATGCAAGAACTTTTGTCAACACAGATAAACGTCGCAGGGTGCACTACATGCATGCAAAAATGCACACTGTACTCTCATTGTGCCAATACAAACGTCGCAGGGTGCACTACATGCAAAAATGCACACTGTACTGATGCAGCTTTGCCAACACAAATACACTTCGCGGTGCACCTCTCCCGCCTTAAACTCACCTGAACGCCGGATCGACCTGTTCAAGCAGTCCGTCCAGGCGGCCAAAGTAGTCGCGCATCGTGGCTTCCGTCTCCGCAAAGTTGCCGCGCATGCGGCGCATCAGACAGTCGAGCCCCCAAAAGGCCTCGCTCTCCTCCCCCAGCACGACCAGCAGCGGAGAGAGGAGATCGCTCATGCCCTGCACGTAGCCGAGCGGGTAGTCGTGAATGGCGTACGTCGCGAGAACGCTGCACATGGCCGCACGCGACGGGTTGTCGTCGCCGGCGAACAGTGGGTGGTTGCGATCCGTGCGCCGGACGTCCTTGTCGATCCGCTTGATGACACGCGCGAACTCTGGATCCGCCGACTTCGCCTCCATGTCCAATCGGATGCGCTCGTACGCGAGTCGCCGCTGGAGCACGAGATCTTCGGCGGCCGACGTTGTCAAGTCCGTGGACACGAGACCCAATAGCAGCCGCCACACATCCCGCCGCGCATCTGCTGCGACGCCGCCGTAGAACACGGCACGCCTGCACACACGCGCACAAAAAAATTGTCATCATTTGTCGCCACGAAAACGCAATGTGGTATATGCGACACCGCTCGCACACTTACCGGAGGCCAGGCATGTCCAACATGTGGCCATCGTCCGCCCTCATATCGCGCAGCAGCGCAGCGTCCACGCGCCTGTAGTCACGCACGCCCGGCAATCCCGGAATCGGCGCCGGATCGAACCGACCGGCCTTTTTGCTTACCGTGGCGCGGGGTTCGCCGTTCGCGGCAGACTCAGCCTTGCGCCCCAGCAGCGAGGGAAAAAAACCCTCCGAAGTCGAGGCCGTTGGCGGCGACTTCGAGAGTTCGCTGCCCGCCGGCGGCGGCAAGGCCGTGAAAGTCGCGCTCGTGCCCATCCCCTTCCTGTTGAGCCGCGGCGAGCGGTCCGAACCCGAGTTGAAGCGCTTCAGCACCGACCCAATGATGCCGCCAGCAACGCTCCGCTCCGGTCGAGGCCGGGCGTGCAGCACGTGCAGAGCGCACGACGTTTGATCGGGGAGGTGGAGGGGCGCGGGTTGCGAGGCGGTGAGGGACGTGAAAGAGAGCTTGGGGAAGCGCGTGGAAGGCATTCCGTTCATCGCAGCGAGCGCCTCCTGAGAGAGTCGGCCGTGTGCGTGCCCCGGCGAAGTCGCGGGCATGGCGGTGGGCTTGCCCACGTGCACACAAGCCGTCACGTCATTGCAGACGTGGCGCAGGTATGCCGTCACGCGATCCCACGCCAGCGAGTCCTTTCCTAGCCTCCCCGACGCCATCTCGTCAAACAGCATCGTAGGCCGCTCCGTCTGCGCTTCCGACAGCCGCTCGTATGCAAAGCGCGCGAATATCTTGCGGTCGACGAAGGCGGTGAGAAATTCGCGCGCCCACGACGGCGCCTTTGAAAGGAGCCCCTTGCGGTCCACCTGCACGGCGCCGTCCGCCCACCCCTCCTCGAGGGCAGCGGCCTCTTCCGCCGTCACCTCGAATCCGTTCGCGTCGATGAACGTTCCGCGGTCGGTGGGTGTGAGGCGCGACGTGGCCGCGCTCTCCGCCAGCCCCGTCAGGAATTTGCGGTAGTCGCCGACATCGAAAAATTGGGAGAGGTAGTGCATGAACGCGCACCGCAGCTTCTCCGTATCGGTCAGAGGACGCTGCGAACCAAACCCAGCGCCGCTCTGCTGCGAGGTCCCGAGCCCCGCGTAGCCTAGAAGGCGGTCGTGGGCGTCGTAATCGTCGCCAGAGAGGTTCGAGGCGGCGCGGCACCACCCGTCGCCGTGGTGCAAATGCCGGGGAGGGAAGGACTCGTCACCCACAGGCACGTGATCGAACCCGTCCAGGTCACTCACGACCTCGGGGTTGCGGCCCACAGCCACGACGTTGCCGTCCAAATTCTTGAGAAGGCACTTGATGCGGCTCGGGGGCGCGGCAGGGAGCGCGAGTCCCGTGGTGACCGAGCCCTCGTTGAGATCCACGATGACAATGTCGGAGGGCATTTTGCCGCGAAGGCGCGCCGAGGCATGCGCGCCGACGATGCAGGGCGACGGCACTTCTATCATGTCCTCCAGGTACGCGGAAGGCAGAACGGGTATGTAGACGTAGTGCCACGCGAACGGGTGCGCGAGGGCGAGGACTGTCTCCGTGCACAGCGTCAGCATCGACAGTTCGGTCGAGTACACGATGATGCGTCGCTCGAGGAGAATGGCCGTGAGGAGCGTCACGACCGACTCTACGGAGAGTCGCCGGAAGAGCGGCGCAAAGTTGAAATCTGCAGCAGGAAGGTCCGGAGGGTGCGGCCGCCCGTGGTGAAGGCGCACGCCTGCGATCGTGAACGAGATCTCCGTGCGGCCGGGGGGAGGCACAGGGACGCACGACACAAACGAGGCGATCGCGGCCTCGATGGCCTCGGCGGGCTGAGGCGAAAGGTTCGAAGCGCCGAGAGCGAGCCCCCGCACGATCATAAGCACATCTCGCATTACGGAAAAGATCGGCCAGTGGGAGATGAGACCGATGCACAGCGGGCCGTGGACGTCGCGCAGTTGCCGGTGCGACGATATGGGCTCATAGAGTGCCACGCATGTGACGTACGCCCTGTCACCCTCCGGACTTGTCAGGACAAGGCTATAGCACGCCGGCGGAGACGGCTCCTCGCTGAGAAAGGGGCCGCATGGGAGGCAGAACTGTCGGGAGCCGAAAAATGAGCCACAGTGAGTGAATGGAACGAGATGTAGCAATGAGCCCAAATAAAAACCCACCGACTCGATGGCCGCGGGGAATTTGTAGTCGAAGTGGTCCTCGCGCGGGTACCGCGAGACAGTGCCGATGCGCACCTTTTCTTGGATGGCGGCCGCTGCAGCAAATCCGATGGGCACAGTCAGCAGTGCGGGAGGGGTCATTGGTGAGGACGGAGTGCACACACACCTTCTTGACGACCGCCGTCCTCAGACTCGAGGTCGCCGTTTGTAATGTCACAGAGGCGTTGAAGTGCGTTCGCGAGGGCATCGACATCGCCATCGTTCACGGTACATCCGATCTGGGGTTGCGCAAACAGTCAACGCGCCGAAGTCCCAACAGGGGAGAGAAGGAGCGTAAATCATGGACGGTCCATCGACTCCACAGAATGAGAAAGAGAGAGCGAGGGGTAGAGAGAGGGGGAGAGGGAGAGAGAGGGAGAGGGAGAGGGAGAGGGAGAGAGAGGGAGAGAGGGGGGAGAGAGGGGGAGAGAGGGGGGGAGAGGGAGAGGGAGCCAACTCCCCACCTGGAACCAATAGTCCACCAGTCGGCGCGTGGCCGTTTCAGCCGCCATGCCGGCCCTCCGCGCGCAGACGCGGGGGGCCCTTTGTACACTGCCGTTGAGCGCTACGTATCAGTCGAAAGGGCTCACGTGAATGACAGTGTGCGTCTCCCTCGCTTTCCTTCGCCTTCTCGTTTTCTCGCGTGGTTTTGTGTCTCTCTCTCTTCTGATTTTCGTTCCGGTTTTCCGTGTTGTGTTTTTTTTTTGCGGTGCGCACGGCATGTCTGAACCGGCCAAAATGGAACGCACCAATCTGGACATTTGTAAATATAACGTCATTTCATTCTATGTCGTCATTGTGATGGCACAATTACTCATGCCTTGTCGCGTGCTCACTTTGGGTCTCGCTTTTCCCTTCAACTTGCACACAAAAAGAACTCTCCACGTTCTCTCCTGTACTCTGCGAAGGCTCGCGTGCACGTGGAGTATTTCGGTGCAACCGCTCCGTTCGTCGTCGCTGGAGCAGCGTCCGTGTGCTCAACTGTAGCAGGCCACTATTGCCGCGCCCACACACCGTCGCAGCAAAAACGTCCGCAGGAAGTCCGCGCAAGTTGACAGTTGCTGGCCAGAGCGCACCGGACCACCGTGTGGTTGATTTCTATCGTCGGCAAATCGTATTTGCGGTTATTGGGGCGCGTTTGGGGACTCTGCAAATCTGCGGATTGATCTCGAAGGAATGGCGGGCCCGTCGTCCGGTGAGTGCGCTTGCTTTTGGGGTGTGCCTGCATGCAGGCTCCGTGCAGCTGCCCCTTCGGTGGGTTGCTGGGAGAGGCGTTTTAGTGATTAATAGTTGCTCCCCAAACTCTCCCGTGCACAGACGCGGCGCGACAGGCCTATGTGACGCTCGTGACCAACGACAACTACGGCTACGGCGCGCTTGTATTGGGACACTCCCTAAAAGAGTCCGGCACGCAGCGTGCGCTCGTCGTGCTGGTCACTGACTCGGTGACACTGCTTATGCGGTGAGTTTGTGTGGTTGTGGTGTGCTGGTGTCTTGTACATTTACTCACGGGTTGCGAAACGGGTGCTGCAGCCGGCGGTTATCGGACGTGTGGCGTGTAGTTCTCGTGCGGGAGTTGAACAGCAACGACGCCGATCGCCTCGCTCTCCTCAATCGGCCGGAGCTCGGAGTGACGTTCACGAAGATATTCGCGTGGCTTCTCACCGACTACGACAAGTGCGTGTTTCTGGACGCCGACACGCTCGTCGTGCAGAACTCGGACGCCCTCTTCGACCTTCCGGAGCTCTCGGCGGCGCCGGACATCGGGTGGCCGGATTGCTTCAACTCGGGAGTGTTTGTCTTTGTGCCGTCGAACGCGACGTTTGAGCGACTTGCGCAGATGGCCGCAACCGAGGGGTCGTTTGACGGTGCGTGGTCGCCTTTCGCACGCTGTCGCTGTTGGCGCGTATATATAACCAACGCCCAAGTGCAGTGTACGGTGTGTGCGATTGCCAGTGTGTGCGAGTTGTGCTGATGTGCCTTTGTGCCTTGTCGGAGCAGGCGGTGACCAGGGCCTGCTGAACCAGGCCTGGAGTGACTGGGCGACGGCGGACATCAAGCGGCACATTTCGTTCCTCTACAACATGAATCCCAACGCGTATTATTCGTACCTTCCGGCGTTCGAGCGCTTCGGGAGTGGCGTTCGCATTCTCCACTTTATCGGCCACTTGAAGCCGTGGAATCTCCACCGGAGCGCGGACGGGCGCGTCCTCAACACGCCCGGTGTGTCCAAGGAACACGCGCAGATGTGGTGGGACATATACGACCGCTACTTCGAGAAATGGGTGAGTTGTCTGAACGCAAAGGGGCCGCGTGTATATAGTCCGTCACACCAAAGTCTCATGTGTCACCTTGTCCCATTCGTGACGCAGGCGACGGAAGCCCCCGCGGCCGCTGGCCCCGTCGCGCAGTCTCCGGCGGACAGTTTCAAAGGGCCTGCCGAGCACCTCTTGGCGCTCACGGAGCGCGCGCAAACGTCATCTACGAAGAAGAAGGGCGACAGTATCCCTTGGGCGTCGCCTTTTGAACTCCCGCCGCCAGTATTGGAGCCGCCCAAGCCCGAGGGCGCACGTGGGGGAAAGCGTCGCGCCGATTCGCCATCAGCGCAACCGCATCCGTCGCAGGGGGAAGCGCAGGCCCCACCATCGCCGAAAAAGATTGAGCCCGTATTCTCTCCTTCGCCCTTGGACGTTCCTCCGCCCGAACCGGCGGTGGACGACGCCGGGCAGCCGCTGACGGGCTTCGCGCTCGTGCAACGCCGCCTGGATCAGATGATGCGACACGGCGCCGAGGAAGCGGCCGCTATTGAGGCCGCGAAGCGGGCACGAGAGCGAGTCCGTCGTGTTGAGCATTCGATCGCGAGCCTGCAAAGGCGAGTGGAGGACGTGAAGCGGTCGATTGCTACTGCCGCGCACCCCGAGGTCGTCGAAGAAGTTTGTGCGGACATCGAAGGGCACATACGCATGCTTGAGATGAAGTTGGGAGTGCTCGCTTTGACGCAGGGGGAGGCGCGTCTTGAGCACAAGTGATATTATGCGTGCGTGTACGTGTGTCGACGAGTGTGTTCTCTGCGTGGTGCATTGAAGACGAAACTCTGATAATGTAACAACCAGTAACGTTACCCCGGATGCAAGTTCGCGCATTTTTTAGGGGGAGCTGATGGGCAGAGTGGGGAAACAAATTGACTTTTGGCCGATTTGTGGGTACAATTCGGTCGATGTCAATTTAACACTGCCGGGTGAGTCACCCCTGCGGAACCCGCAGTGTCAATTGGCGGGACGAGCGAAACATCGATGCACTATTTCGGCGCGCACACACTGCGCCTGCTGTCGTCAAACTTCTTTCTTCCGACAGGCAACACTCACTCCGTAACGGCGACGTGTGCGTTCAACCGTGATGTATGGAGCTGCGCCGGCGGCAAATTAGAATTTAGTGGCTGATTGCGGCGTCCTTGCTTGTGTACGCGCGACGTGTGTGCGGTGGTGGCGTCCCTCGCCGTGTTGCCCGCGGGGCCGGCAAAGTGGACTGCTCCATAGACCCACCCGTAAACTCGTGATTCGTGGCGGAAGATGGCCGCGCTGCTTCCCGGCCAGGGCACATGGGCGCCGCAACCCTACGGACTGCCGGATGTACACGCCCAGGCGTATCGCCCTCATCGGACCGCTGCGGGCGCCATCGGTTCGGCGGCCCCCGTTGGTGGTAACGGCATGGCTCAGCAGCCACCGCAGCAACCGCCCGCCATGCCACCGTGGGGGCTGCACATGCAGCCGCGTGGACTTCCCCCCCAAGCGTATGCCCCTCCTGGCCTCGCGCCGGGCCCGCCGGGTTCTCCCGGCCGTTTCAAGCAGGATGTGCCCGAGCAGCCTGTCTATGACAACGGCACGTACATCCGCGGACCGCCGACGCCTCCGCCAAGCGCCGGCACGGACGGTCACCCGCTTGCGCACTTGTTCGCGATGCACCCACACCTCGGCGAGTTTCATCCCGAGCACATGTACCCGCCCCACCCGTCGTGGAATGCCGGACTGGCGTACGCGTTGTCGTCGCGCGAGATTGAGCAGCAGTTGTTTGCGGGATACGGAGTGATGCGGGAATACGAGGGGGCGGACGGAAGCGACGCTGGGCCACAACACACCGTGGAGCACGACGCGTACGCCGGTCGCCCGCCGGTGGGGGATGCGCCTCCCATGATGGTGCGCGGCCCCATTGCGCAGCCTGCGCCCTCCCGGTTCAGCGGATCTACGTGGGGCGGAGATGGGATGCCGAACGTCTTTTACACGGGATCGCCACAGCTGCCGACGGACGACCGGCTGAACGAGTCGTTTGATGCGCGGCAAATCGAGGAGCACATCGGTCGCCTTCTCGGGTTTCGCGACAAGGGCACAGGCACGCCGACGCCGCCGCCGGGTCGCCTTGCAGAGAGCTTCGGGAGGGGCGATTTTGCTGCGTCGCCCAGAGTGCCGGCAGCGCGGACTGCAGGCGAACCGGTTGGTGCGTCGGAGCGGCAAAACCCGCCGCCGCCGCAACACGCGCAGCAGCGCACGCACCCGCAGATGGGCCCTCTCGCACATTACGCGGAAGGGCCGTGGGGAGGAGAGGCGCCAGAGTGGCGTGGCCCTCCGGCGTCTGGGCAAGGTGCTGCGCGAGCTACCCCGGGGGCCGGTCCGCAGCTCCCGCCGTCGCTCCAGGGCAGGCTGGCGCTCCATTCGGGCGCTTCTGCGTTCCCGCAACAACACGCGCCGCCGCCGGCACTGTCAGCGACTGTGGGCGAGGGCTCGCGACAGACCGGGCCTGCCGGCACCGCTGGACTGCCTCTCCAGCAGCAGCAGCGACTTCCGCCTGGATTTCCGATCGCGCTCGGCGGCGCGCGGATGGACAACGTGTGGACACCGCACGTGGGTCCCGCACCTGGCGTGTCGCACATGGCGCCGCATGCAATGCCGGGAGTGCTGCCGCCTGGCGCGCAGTCGAGCGTTCATAGAGACGCTGCCGTGATCGGATACGCCCCCATGATGAGGACATTGGTGGGACCGTCTGCAGTCGCACCCGCGCGTATGGGCGCTGCATCGCCGGCAAACAACAGGGACGCGAATGGCGCTGCTGTGGCCACGGCGCATGCGGACGCTCGCCAACACGAGAGGCAGTCTGCGAACGGCGGGGGTACGCCGCGGTTCGAGGGTGCCATGCCGAGCGTCGCGGGGGTGCGCGGTGTGGACGGCGTTGCGGCGCTCATGGATGGTATTTCGCTGAACGATCGCGGGGAGGCGGGCGGGGTGGGTATTGGCCTTGCTTCGGTCACGAACTGCGTTGTGTGCGATGCGCGACTGGTGTGTGCGCGTGTCCATTTGTGTGTTGAGAAATTGTATACTCTTTTTGTGAACGCAGCGATTCGACGACTATGCGTCGAGGCCGGTGACGAAGCGCACGCCCACATCGACGCACATCGAGCACGTCACGCGACAGATGGAGGTGCGTGCTTATCCACCTCTTGTTGTCATTCGGTGCGCGGAGTGTGAATGTGCGTGATTGTGGGCTATGGCGGTGAATGGTCAACCGCGTCTTTGTCTTTCGTCCCCAGGCGCTCTTAACGGAGATATCGCCGACGCCGGCGGAGTGTTCGCGTCGGGAAGCGCTCTTTTCGCGGTTGCAGGCGCTTGTGTCGAGGCATTGGCCGAGTGAGTGGCGGCGGTTCCTGTGTTCTTGCGTGTGAAGAACACAGCGTGACATTATTGTTGGAGTTTAGGGTCTTCCGCAACTATTTTTTTCACCTCAGGTGCTTCTTTAACGGAGAGAAGAGGTGTTTTTATTCGTGGTGTTTACGTGATGAATTTCCTTGCAGACGCGACGTTGCACGTGTACGGGTCATCTGCGAACAACTTTGGGCTCAAGAACTGCGACATGGACATTTGCCTTATGAACGACGCGGACGAAAAGGCGCAGGCGACGATGGTTAAGAAACTGGCGCGCATGTTGCGAAAGGGTGAGTGGGGATGTTGGCGATGTTGGCGAATTCGCATGGACGGTTTCATGATTCCCGGGCGTTGATATGAAGTTTTGTGTTGCTGTACGTCTGTCACTCCCGCATACACGCGCACATGCATGCGCAGTCGCGACATCCCTTATTTCTCCGCACGCTCCCACTCAAACCAATCCACGTGCGCAGATCGAATGTCCGATGTGCTCCCGCTTCCAAAGGCGCGCGTGCCCATTGTCAAATTCAGGGATCCGACAAGGTGAGCGTGCGCTCTCTTGTTGCAGCGCTTTCCCTGCAATTCCAAGGCCCATTTTTGCCCGGCGTCGCTGGTCACACTTGTGTCAGTGCTGGCTCGTCTCACATGTGCGCCCGGGCTCGTACATCCGCACATGTTCCGCCAAACGCGTCCTATGTTCACCCTTACCAATCTTCCTCCCCTGTCGTCCCTCAGCGGCATCTGTTGCGACATCTGCATCAACAACAGCCTGGCGCTGCACAACACGCGCCTCCTCCAGACGTACGCTCTCGTCGACCAGCGCGCCGTCGACCTCGCTCGCGTGGTCAAGTACTGGGCCAAGAAGCGCCAGATCAACGAGCCCTACATGGGCACACTCAGCAGGTGCGACCGCGCGTCCATGCCCGTTCGCCCGAATGGTGATCTTTGCGATGACCGTGTGCGGATAATCGCATTAATAATTGACATTCGTCTGTTTTTGCGTCCCCTCTTCCTTTCCCCTCTCCCTTTCCCCTTCAGCTACGCCTTCGTACTGCTCGTCATCTACTATCTGCAGACGCGACCGGTGCCTGTCCTCCCCTGCCTGCAGCAGATCCATCCCGAGGGTCAGACGGTGCGGCCCGAGGTCAAGGTGGACGGCTACGACTGCTACTTTTTCGACGCCATCCCTCAGCTCCGCGACTTCGGGTTTGGGGACAGCGTCAACGGCAACTCGGAGAGCCTCGGCGATCTCCTGGCCGGGTTCTTTCGGTACTTTGCGCACGATTTCGACTACCACGACAGCGTCGTGTGCGTGAAGACGGCCCGCCTCGCGTCCAAGGCCGACAAGGAGTGGTCGCTCAAGGTGAGCCATGCGCGCTTTTCTCTGTGTTGAACTCGGGCACCGCGTTCGCAAGGGTCATGCATGCTCGTTCGTGGTGCCTGTCTCACGTGTGTTTCCTTTCTTCTTTTTCTTTTTTGCTGTTCGCGAGCAGAACAACAGCCGCACCGACCGTTACTGGATCTGCATCGAGGACCCCTTTGAGAACACACATAACCTCGGGCGTGTCGTTGACAAGAACACGTGAGTGCATACCCGTTTGCAAAGTGCGGTGGTGCACATCGTCGGTCGCTGCGTCGTGTCAGCCATATATTTGTTCTATCTCCCTAAGCCGCCGTTTTCGCCCGCAGGCTGTTCGAGATACGCGGCGAATTCATGCGTGGATACCGCCTGCTGTGCGACGGGGGCGACCTCGCCACTATCTGCGAGCCGTACAAGCATTCGCGCGCGTCGTAGTGGCGCAGGTACAGCTGGAGTGCGGCTGCACGTCGCTGCTGCTTCTCGGTCGCAGTGTTGCCGATGCGCTCGTTTTGCACTTCTTTCCATTTCATCGCTTTGCGTTTGCTTCACCTGCCACCGTTATGACGTCATGCTGTGGGCACGGTGTCCCTTCGCGCGATTGCGCGCGAGATGGGGCATACGGGGACGCCTACTCGAGAAATGAACACACCAAATCGCACATTCCATGCGGCGCGTATCGCTCTCTGCAATTTCGCCGCTCCAAACGACTGACGTTGCGCAACAGACGAACTCCACCAGGGCAGTTTTTGTTTGCGAATCTTTCGCACAAACCATAAATGTGAGAAAGAGAAATACGCGCCAGCGGCAGCGGCAGCGACGGCGACGCGCGCGCGCGATGCGGGTTTTCGGCACAATAGAACGCGAATGCAAGCACAACGAGCGAGTGTCCTCAGGACGACCCGCCAAAGAGCTGTCGCGCAGCTGCAGAGTAGGGAAGATGCGTTCAGGCCCCGAACACATTCGCACATTCGCACGCAAGATGTATGAAAGACAAAAGGGAAGCCGACGACATATCGCAGCGCGTACCTTCGGCCTGCTCCGGCGTGAGCTTCGTGGGAAGCACGACGACAAACTCGACATACAGCTTTCCCCTGTCCGACGCAAAGTTGTGCACCGGCATGCCCTCACCGTCCACCGTCATAACGAATCCTGCGTGCCCGAATGGATAAGACAAGAAGCACACACACACACACACACACAAACACAAACACACACACGCGCGCGCACACACACGCACACGCACACACGCACACACACGCACACGCGCACACAAGAATGTGGGAGCTGTCAACAAAAACGAGTGAAAGCGCAATGGAGAACCAGACACACCAGGCTGTGTGACTTGTGTTCGCTTGAGCGGGACGGTGTGGCCGTCAAGGTGCTTCAGCTCATGCTCGAAGCCGACAAGGGCCTGCATAGAGGGACAGAGCGAAAAATTTCAGCAACACACAGACTAACAGTGCACGCGTGCAATATACACCGAAGAGCACGTCCACGCAACCGCACTCGCACGCGTACCTCGAGCAGCGTAATCGTCTCCTTGACGTAGAGGTTGTTGCCCTTGCGCGTGAAGCGATCGTGGGGAATAGTCTTCAGGGTGAAGACGAGGTCGCCGGGAGTGACGTCTGGGCTCTGGTCACTCTGCCGCTGGAACGTCTGCAGACAACAACAAGGCGGACGGGTGCAGAAAGGGAGCACAATGGGTGGTGGGGTCAAGGGAAAACAAAGGGAAAACAGGAATAGACGCAGCGAACGGCCGCGAAAGACCGAAAGAGTGGAGTAGCGAAGGCTGGACGCACGGGCTTCACGCACAGCAACAGACCATCGCCATGAATGTTGCGAAGGAGCGCAAGGGTGAGCGACGAGTGTGCACGTGCATCATGCACGCAGCAACAAAGTCACGCGTGTGTGAGCGGATACAATCTTCTCCCCGTCGGCCATGCCGCGTTCGATGGAGAGCGTGACCGTCTCGGTGCCCTTCTGCACCTTCTTCCCTTTGCAGATGGGGCACGTCGCGCGCACCATCTTGCCCTTGCCGCCGCACTTGTTGCATCTGCGGCGAAAGACGGCACGTGAGCAAACGCAGCCATCCACGCACGAGCGCAGACACGCACGGGCAGACACGCACGCGACCTACGGCACAAGCTATCCTCTTCAGACACACTCGATCCACTTCACGACGTTATCGCCCATGTGTGCGCCACCCACTGGCTCTGCATCTGCTGGACGAAGCCCGGGGCGACTTGGTGCGTCGTGATCTTCACTCCGCGGCCGCCGCACTCGTTACACGTCACAATGTCCTCGGGTGTCCGTGCGCCGGTGCCGCGGCACTTGCTGCACAGCACCTGCCTGCTCGTCTCCACCTGCGAGTCGTTGTTGTGAGCGGAAGCGTGGGTGACGCACACATGCACGCACAAAGCACATAACAGCGCCAGACCCCTCATGACAGCGAGTCGAATTACTCGGACAACGAACATCCGCTCACCGGCAGCGACCGGCCAAGGTAGAGGTCTTCGAGCGTGACATCAATCTCGAGGTTCACATCGGGGCCCTTGCGCTTCTGCTGCTGGCCGCCGCCACCCCCGAAAAAGTCGCCAAAGAAACTGCTGAACGGGTTCATGCCGCCCTGGTTCTGCACGAGACGAAAGAACGCAGAGGCTGTGTCACGTGAAGCACGCAGAGGCAGCGGAGGGGAGGAAGTAGTGCTGGGAGAGTCACGTTACGGTTCCCTCAGTGAGCATGCACACACCTGGTTCTGCTTGAGGCCATCCTCGCCATACTGGTCGTAAATGCGGCGCTTCTCCTCGTCCGTCAGCACTTCGTACGCTGCAAACAAGGCCGACAACAAGCCGTAAGCCACCGACGCACGCCAACCGCACCCCCACAGCCCAGCACACAATCCCGAGCTCCGACCAGGCACGCACCCTCCGCCACGTCCTTGAACATGGCTTCAGCCTCCTTGTTGCCTGGGTTCTTGTCGGGGTGGTACTTCTTTGCGAGGTCGCGGTAGTTTTTCCGAATCTGCCGGTCGCTCGCGTCGCGCGGCACTCCCAGGATGGCGTAGTAGTCCCTTCCGGCCAGCGCAAGCACGATGCCACCCAAGGCAACGGCCACCACAACCACAACACTCGTGAGCCGCATCTTCCTCCGCCTCGCGAGCTACGAAAACGGACGCGGTTTGGCTATTACGAATCGACGGATGCGGTGAACTGCCAAATGCGGGCGGTCACCACGGAGTGAGAGATGCAGCGCGTAAAGTCAGTGAGGGCGCTCTCGACAAGAAGAGGCAGTGCAGAGGCAAACAAAGCTTGGAGCGCTCTCGCACGCACATGCGTCGCTCGCAGACACACGCGAGAGTGCGCAGACGGGAGATGTGCCTCGCATGCCGCTGTGGTCGCGGTTCAGGCAGAGGACACACACCGGTCAGCTGGAGCGCTGGTGGGGGGCTCGCACATTGAGAATTGTTCCTTTTGTGCTGTTTTTTGAGGGATTTCCAAATAAAACCGAGTCCATCGACACGTGCCGCACGCCCATTGGCTCGCGCAAAGTGGAATACGAGGAGTCGTCATTTTCCAAATGACGTGGACGCGTGTTACACTTCCGTTACCACCGACGCTATTCAGCGTCGGCTCACGGTCCTCAACGAAGTCTTGACAGCGGCCATTTCGTGCGGGAATTGAGACCGTTTGAAGTCGCACCATGCCGTCCGTGCGATAGCGCCCATTCACCGCCGTGCCTGTGTGTGGCGACGGCGGCTGTTTGAAGATGCTGATCGCCTTCCTCGTCGACACGAGCGCGTCCATGGCGCAGACGACATCGACCGGTCTCTCGTACCTCGACCTCGCGAAGGCGACTATTGAGCACTTCATCAAGGCACGTGTAGTGTGTGGCACACTACTGCTGGCGAATGCACACTGTTTGATTGCATTACCGTTGTTACGGGGCCTGACGGGCGTACGCTGTAATGTACCGCGCAGATTCGCGCCCGTGACGCGCAAAGTCGAAGTGACCGGTACATGCTCGTGACGACCGGTGCGGCAGGTGGCGCCGGCGCCGTTAAGATTGGCTTTCGCGAGCCGTTCGCCGCGTTCATGTCCGAACTCAAGGCGCTCTCTGCGCTGGACGATGGCGCTCTCATAACAGCCCTGCGCCTCTCGCTGGACGTGCTGAACTGCTACCGCGTGACGACTGGCGTGGATACAGTGGGGCAAGGGCGCTACCCGTGCGTGACGGAGCCGGGCATCGTGCTCGCTGTTACGGACGGCCTCTTTCCGTTGGGCACTGGCGCGCAGTCGTCGGCACGCGTGACCGTCGCGGACGTGCCCGACCTCCTCCGGAACGCGCTTCCCACGCCGCACCCGTTTTCAGAGATGTGCAAGGATCCCTTTCGGTGGGACCAGCGGATCTTTACGATTGTGCTACAGCCGCCCGGCTGCGGCGCCCCGCCGGCGGTGTTTCGCGCGCCGGACCCAGCCTTGTCCGCCGTGTGCGAGGCCACTGGCGGTCGCGTGTTTATTGCGCCCCACCATCGGTCGGCCATGCAGGTGCGCACAATGGGGCGACTGTACTTCACACATGGCATGCGCTGCCCTTTCTATTATTATTTGACTCGTCCCTATCTGATTGTTGGCTATGTTACACCATCATTCTCACGGAGACTGCGTTGGCGTGTGTGTGTCAATCGCTTCAGGCTGCCGAGTCAGTCGTGAGCCGCCTTCAGCAGGGCGTTCTCGTGAGCTTCGAGTGCTTTGATCCGCGCGAAAAGGGCGTCCTCATCCCCGGACTCCGACCGGACGCGTACGACAGTGTCCCGCTGCCGTCGTCGGTCTCTTCTGTGAGGCGAATGCTGCAACTGCACGCGCCAAAGGGTGCCGCGCAGGGAACGGGCGCGTTTTGGCCGATCCCGGAGGACTACTGGATTGACAGTCGCGTCCCTAAGGTGCTTGCCTCGCACGAACACTTGCCGGTGTGTGCATTTCGTTCGTTCGCCATTGCCGTTGACTCACGTACATGTCTTTGCCCCTCCCACACACACTCCTTTCACACGCACAGTTTCCTCTTCGCACTGCACACCCCGTCATCTCGGTTGCGATTGCGGACGCCGATCCTATGTACGTCGAGTCGTTTCCCTTTGACAAATACGAGATCGAGGCGTGCGCCCTGACGCAGGCGAGTGATGGCCATATTTGGTGTTGTGGTGGAAAATTGCATGCAATTGCGTTTTATTGTCAGTGCTGAGGCCCGTCTCTAATACGAGCGCGGATCGCGGTGCAGACGATGCTGGCGCGCCGCAAGCCCGACGCGTGCTGGGTGGCGTTCGTGCACGGCAGCAGTCGCCGTGAACAGGCATCGCGAACGTACGGCCTGCCGTTCGGTTTCCTCAAGCCACGCAGCACGGGGCAGTCGGTGGTGCTCTTCGTTCTCCCCTACAATTACGCGGTCGTCTTGCCACTCGTCGAAGAGTTATCGGGCCCCTTGAAGTGCGTTAATGTGTGGTGTGTGTGTGTGTGTGTGTGTGTGTGTGTGTGTGTGTCAGAGTGTTTGGCCTGATAATAACTCTTTTTCTTCCCAGGGGCGTACCGACGCCCATGTGGACGAGTCGTCTCGAGGCCTATCTTGGGACAATCCCGCTGTATTATCACCACCCCCTCAAGTGAGAATAAGCGATGCGTAGGGAGTTAGTCTGAGTTAGTCCTTTTGCGTTGTTGTGTGCACATTCTCTTGCCCTCGTTTTAGCAGAGTCTTGCTCGGCACTCTGCGTAACCGCCATCCACTATTTGCGCCGTGTCCTGACCGAAATTTTCACTCGCTGCGCAGAGGTGCCCTCAAGCGCGTATCAGCGGCGGCTGCAGCGCCGATCCCGGAGCGACCGCCCGAGTCCTACTTTCACCCGGACATCGCCAACGCACTGCGTCGCATTCGCATGAACGGGCGAACGGCGGCAGACAAGTTTGCGGCTCAGATCGGACAGCAAGGGTGTGTGTCTCTCGTCTCAATATCGGTGTGGTTGCGGCACGCCGGAGTTGTGCGCGACGCTCATTCCTTCCTCACACGCAGCGAGTCGGAAGCAGACGGCTCGGCCTCGCAGCGCCAGAAGGCATGTTTTGGAAAAGGATTCCGTTTGTTATTTGCTAATGTCGCTAATGGCAGTATCGTCACGTGACGCAGCTGTCGCCGGCGGACATTCCACGCGACGAGCTCCTCGCGCACATGGCAGCGTTGCGCGAGGCCATCGACGCCGGCGCACGTGACCCGCGCCTTCTCAGCCACGAGGGTGAGTCCCACTGGCTGTGCGCGGAATGTTTGTTCTGCGCTTTCTTTTTTTCAGTTGGGTCGCTCACTGAGTTGTGCGTCGTCCCAGTGGCCGAGGTATCTGTTCCTATCGGCACAATGGGAAATTATGAGGAATTTCTGCGCAAACGGCCGCGACTAAGGTCCATCGACGACGATGATGTTCGCGGCGGAATGGGCGGCCCGCGGCGCCGCGATGGGGTGGGCGCGAAAAAAACACCTGTCTTGTGGTGCATGTGCGTGTGTGCGAGTGTGCATGTGTGCGTGTGTGCGAGTGTGTATGGTATTGTATCGCATCGTACCCCGGAATAATAATCCCCTCGCTCTATCTATGTGAAGCAGGACGGCGTCATGGTGGACGAGGCCGATATCCGCACGACTTTCGCCGACGCCGCGTCCGGACAGCCGCCGCGCCTGAAGCGCCGCCGCACCGGTTCTCGCTCACCCTCTCCCGCTGGGCGTCGGCTTTCGCGAGAGCCGTCCAACTCTCCCGTTCAGCGCGATCGCGGGGCCGACATGCCAAGTCCCCGCGCGGAAGGGCCGATCGTTGCGTCGGAGGCATCCTCGGGACCCACTAGGGTCTCTCTTGCCGCCTCCACACCGTCGGCTGCGCAATCGGTGTCTCTCACCGCCGAAAGGCTCGACCCGCCCCGATTGGAACGTCGGGGATCGGAGACGCTGGTTTCGCTTGTACCGCTCAGCGCCAACAGCGCCATTGCGGAGGCAACCGTCGCGTCGAGTCTGCACTCTGCGCCGCCCGCACTCTCGTCTCCGCAAGGCGTCTCAACGGCAGTTCCCGACGTGACGCAGGGACTGTCACAATCCTCGCCGATCGCCGGCGGCGTGTCGATGAATGACTTGCGTGCGGAAGCGGTGGCAATTATGCGGCGCCCTGGGCGAAGTGGGTGGCTGTGCGTGGCCGTTGTACTTTTGCTGTCCTGCGCCGTGTATTGATGGTCGCGGGTATTATTGTCGCAGGTCCGGACGAGGTCATGGCCATTGTGGCGCGCGCACCGGCAGACGCGGCGTTCCGGCGGTCCCTTCTGCGCGCGTTGGCCGAGGACGCGCTCAAGTACAAGAAACACCAGCTTGCCGGCATGCTGGAGAGTGCGGCCGCCGCAGTGTCGCTGTGATTGCGGCGTCTTGTAGTGTGTGTGTTAATGTGCGGCGAGGCTGCGGCTGGTCCGCACTCTTGCGCCGTGGAATGAACGAGTTGTCGGAGGAGAGGCGGTTTGTAGGACGCCTTTCTTCACTGCGTTGCACTTTCAGTATATTGCGTTTGGAAAGTAGACGCCGCGGGGATCCTCTCGTGGCCCATAGATCATGTACGTCATGTTCTTGTGCACGCGTGCGCCCGACAGCGCAGTGAGTATCCAACGGAGAAGCCCTGTCGTCGATGTCGGGATGTTAGAGCGGTTTTGAGTTGAAACCGTTGACACGTGCGCGAAAGACAAACGGTCCGCCCTCGCGCGTTGTATGCGTGTGCATAGTGTGCGCGCGTCTTGCACGAGTGTTCTCGCCATGGACAATCGATCGTGCCGTCAACTCTATCTCTGTGCGGGTCATCCACAGTC
Organism: Pigoraptor vietnamica; assembly: GCA_943704525.1. Classification (NCBI taxonomy): domain Eukaryota; class Filasterea; order Ministeriida; family Capsasporidae; genus Pigoraptor; species Pigoraptor vietnamica. Next base: position 46,942 of record CALSCQ010002252.1, on the reverse strand, counting down.
CCATTAACACGCACCTGGATTGAGGCGTCCAAAAATATGCAGCTGAAGGTCCTCCGTGTCGCCGCTCTCGACCTTGCGGCAACACTCGTGCAGAATAAGCGCCTTCATCCCCTCCTCGTCCAGCGCCACACTGTGCGTGTGCGTCGTTATCCCATTGCTGTACCCCACAATCGCGCCGTCCTTCCCCACCGCCACTCGCAACCGCTTTTCTGCGGGCACGGCATCCCCGACGCTCGCAATAAGCCCTGGTCGCTTGTATCCGTTCACCCGCAAGCACATCGCCTCGCACGCCGGCACATCCTCCGCAGACGCAAACCGCACGGACACGTCCGCCGGCACCGCAACCCCAGCACCTCCCCTCGCCGGAATACGAACCCTATGAAAGAGATCCACGCTGTCGAAGCCCGTCGTGAGATAGAGCGAGAAGCTCGCGGCGTTGAATGCGTCCTGCGTGAGTCGGATCGTCTCGTAGCCGCGCCGCTTCGCCTCCGCCACGGACCACTGCATCATCCGCCGGCCAATGTTCTTTCCCTGCGCAGCCACACTGACGGTGATCGGTCCAATGCCCGCCGTGTCCTCGACCCAGAGAAAGTTGCTGCCCACTATGGCGCCGTTGTGCTCTGGAGCGGTCGAGTGAAACATGCTGATGAGTATTCATGAGCACGAGTAGGGCTTGCGGAAGAGCCGGTTAGCCCCAACAAACGTCCCGGCAATAACCGTCGTTGCAAGGCGAACGTAAAATCTTACAGTGGCGCAAGGACAGCGCAGCATGCAAGCGTGGGCGTTGGCCCAACGGCTCAATGTCACGACTCACCGGCAACAGCGCCCACAACTCCGTCGTACACCAGCAGAATGTTGTTGAAGAAGTACAAGACGGGATCTATCGCCGAGAAGGTCGCCTTGACGTTGTTGCGCTCGTAGACGTCGGTGAAAGCCTCGAAAAAGATGCGCGCGAGTGTGTCGGCATCCTCCGGCCGGGCGGCGCGCAGCGTCACGCCATCGCCCGAGAACGACGCAAATAGAGCGTCCATCTTAAGTTCACAACATTAGAGTCCCACCTCTCAGTGGCAATAATGCTTTGCGCGGTGTGGCGTGCGTTTTCGTGTTGCATCGGAAGAGCTAAAATGCACGCAATTCTCGGCCAGTTTGATGTTACGTCATGCTGATTGTTTCTTGGGTTTCTTTGCTCAGTTACCGAAAGCAACTCATGCAACACCACGCTACAGGTATTTAGTCACAGTACTATCACGCCACGCCGCAAAACAACGCACATCCATACGCACACGCACGCGCACCCGCGAGATCAATCATTCATGCCTCGGCAAATCCAGCAGCCAAAGTCCCAAACAGGTTGCGAAACGCCACAAACGAAACGGTACAATCACTCACGCAGCGCCGCCGCAAGACGCGGACGCCGTTCAAGAGAGGTGGAACGAGTTCTGCCCCTCGTTGATCGCCGTCTTCAGCTTCGCCGCCATGACTTCCTTCGTCGAATAGTCCGGCAGCTTCAGGTAGTTGACGCACGTCATCACCGACGGGAGGTAATCGTCCGCCGTGTGCGGGGCTTCGGGCGTCTTGCGGACGATTGTGAGAGGCGGGTTCAGGCTGCGAAGGCCTGCGGGGGAAGTGAGGTGCAGCGAGTGGACCGTTAGTGAACAATTCCTAGTGCGACCAATCACCGGATCCCACGGGTCACATAGTGCTAACGTACCGCCGACAGGAAGGTTGGGGCTCCCCGTCGCAAACTGGAGGAACTTGCGCTGCTCCTCGGGCGAGTACTCGCTGAGAATATCGAAGAGCTTCTGGACGGCGCCGCTGCCAATCGTGTACCCGTGGTCCGGCTTGCACGCCTCAACAAGCGCTGCACAGGGAATGGACAAATCTCGTCAGCAGAGGCAGACATTGGCGTAAATGGGACAAACATGCAACATGGAACGCACGGCAACAATTGAGGCGGGTTCATCGCGCGAGGATTTGACCCTACTCACTCTTTCGGTCCCAGAGCTCCTTCGTGGACCCGCAGAGCAGCGTGTCAATCTCCTCCGGCACAAACGCGCGAAGGGCCTTGATGGGGAAGACGGCGTTGAATCCCGTGCGGAACGCCTCAAACTGGCGCCGGACGCCAGAGCGGAGGGTCACCTCGACAACAAGCTGCGTGCGCGCGGACGTTGAGACTCTCACGCAGCACAATATTACGATGACCAATGCACGCATACACACGCAGCATAAACTCGGTTTTGGTGATGCACCGAGCATCAAGAGAGGTACTCACGCCAAGATACTCCTCGAGGTTGTCCAGAGTCACCGCAAAGTCCCGACCGTTTTCCTGTTGCGCCAGATGTCAGTTGCATGAGAATTGATCAAGAAATTTACCTAGTGCACATGCACTGAACAGACAACGTGAAGCGCGCTCGCGTGCGCACCTTGAGGTCAATTTCGGGATAGCCGGGAAGCGTGAAATCGAGGCAGAGGTCCTCCACAGAGGCGCCGCGAATGTTGATGTTATCGAGCGCAATCTCTCGCTCCGCGTCCGTCTGAAAGCGGAAAAGTACGAGATCAGGCAAACAAGACAACATTAAGCCCAATAGATACGTCGTCGCTGGACATATGAACACTAAGACAACCCCTAACCCCAACAGTTACGAGTTCGTGCACATCCGGCCCACCAGCGACGTATTGGCAAGGACCGCTGAGCGCTGGCGTGCGGCCTCGAAGAGCTCCTCCAGCGAAGTCGCAAGAACGGGATCGATGTCCTGCGCGTAAGTTTCGAGTAAGCCATCAGCCATCGCCACACCAAATAGAAAAGTAAGTGTCATGCACCCCGCAAATCATACGTTTTCAAATTAGTAACAAACCGGTCCGGAAAAACAGAAAAGAGAAGGGGAAAGAAAGGCACGGCTTTAGCGGCATTTACGCACCCGGATGTCGCGCACTTGCAGCTCCGCCTCGAGTCCCAGCATCCACTTGCAGAAGGGGAGGCTCAGCGGAACGTCAATGATGCGGCAGTCCAGGAGCGCCTTGGCCACGAAACGCCCGAGCACAGTAAAGTGGCTCATCCGCGTCTTGATCGCGCTCTCCTCCACATTGGGGGGAAGCGGCGCGGGGAACAGGCCGCGCGGCGCGTGCACGTACGCAACCTCCTTGCCGTCCGTGTCCATCTCGACGCGGGTGGTCGACTCGCCAGATTCCGCAGCCTTCGATCCGCGCCACAGCCACAGATCGGCGCGACGGAACGCTTTGGACGCGAGCGTGTAGAATTCCAGAGTAGGCCCGAGGCCCGTGCCGGCCTCGTCAAAATACTCGATTTCGAGGATTGCCTTTGTGCTCGCATACATCTCCATGACCTTGACCGTCGTCTCGAGAATGCGCTGCCGGGGAATGCGCACCTTCGTCCGCGAAATGCGGCCGACGCGGAACGAGTCCCGTTCGTTGCCGCCGTTCGCATTCCCCTCGTCGCCGGGCGCGGCCTCGTTCGGTCGCTCCTGCAGCCGCATGAGGGCGCGCGAAATCCCAAATGACGTCATGTAAAAGTAGAGCTGGCGGCAGTCGAACGGGAAGAGGAACGGGCACACGCGCACGAGCTCGCCGACCCATTCGGGAATGCTGTTGCTGCAAAGGGCAATGGGGTCTTGCAACTGCCGCATCGTCTTGGCCGTCAGGCGGTTGTTGACAAACTCGACGGCGTTCAGAGACACCGCCGAGGCGCCCGCAACCGTCGGCGCATCGTACAGCACCGACCAGAACCGGTTGAGGCCGTACAGGGCACGGAGGAGCCGCAGTACCGGATAAACCGCGTCCGTCGGGGGAATCGAACACGGGAGCGCCCCAAGGTAGGCGTCCAGCGCAAGCGTGTTGCTCAGCGCGCCACTCGGGCCCTCCGCCGCCGTCCCGGCAGCTGCCGACGTATCGCCAACAGTAGTCGCGGCACCCACAACGGTCGCGCCCTGCGTGTTCGACGCAGAGGAGCCGCCCGCGGGTGCGAGACGGTACTTGATCGTGTACGTTCCCAACGGGCGCGCGCGTTGCTGCTGCTGTTCGTCGTCGCCGCCTTCCTCCTCCGGGGCGGCGTCTGCGCCGAAGCGCTGCACAGCCTGAAAGATGGTCATCGACGGCTGCAGCTCGTTTCCCTCAAGATACAGGTGCAACCTGCGTTCGCGGTTCCGCGCGGCCCCCGTCTCCGTGCCAGACTGGCGACGCTCCGACTCCGGCGGCCGATCGGACGACTGCGACACGTCCGAAGAATCGCTGTCGTCGCCTTCTTCCTCAAACTCGCGACCAGCCGAGTCGCGGCGCACGCGCTGCATGCGCCTGCGCAGCGCCTCCTCGCGTGTCTTCGCAGCGTCCGCAGTTTCACGAGATCGCACGCGGGGCCACAGGAAGTCTTCTATCGCCTGAACCGTTGCGAGAGGCTCGATAAGCACGATGCTGCCGCTGTAGTCCTTGAGACCCTCCTCGCCCGACTCGCGCGCAAGGCGGAGCTTGAGAGGCTGCGTGAGCGCCTTGAGACCGCCCAGCGCACCACGCTGCCCCCCGGCCGCGGCACCGGACCTATTGTTGACCTCGCTCAGAATGACGGGAAACTGCTCAATGTTGTTGAGCGACCCGTGCGTCTTGGCCACGAGCTGAACGAGCGCGGGAGCGCCGGGCAGGAAGGGTACAGGCTGCACTCCCGCGGGCGCCGGCGCGTTGAGGAAGACGTGCGCGAAGCACCGCAGGCGGTCCGTGCGAGCGGCGTTGCTGTACTGGCCCTCGGGGACAGCCACGTAGCGAAGGAGAGCCGCCAGCATACCGCTATTGTGGAGCTCAAACGACGAGACATTGCGTTCAGCGTCTACGACGATGTCACGGATCGCCACGAGCGTGTCAGTCGCCGCGTCCGTCTCGGAGGAAATCTTGGCCGCGAGCGTCTTCAGGAGGCGGAGCGTCTCGGCCGCGGGGTGCGCGGGCGCAGAGTCTGACGCCATCTCATGGTAGAACTCGGCGCAGAACGCGCTCGCCTGCTCCGAAATCCACCGCTGCGTCTCCTCAGACGCCGCACCCGGCGACTTGGTGGGCGTGGGGTTGGCCATCTCCGCAGACACGCGCGGCGCACCTGCCTTCGCGTCCGCCTTCCCCTCTTCCTCTTCGGCCGCCCCCTTGCCCTTCTTCTTGTCGGACTTCTTATAAGACTCGCTAAGGCGGCGATTCGGAGGCGTTGAGAAGGTGCCCTGCGCAAGCCTGGCGAGCTGCGCGGTGGGAGCGGGCGCCGCGGCACCCTTTGCCGCCTGAGCGAGGCGCGCCATTTCATACATGACGCCCTCGCGGCGGAAGTACGTGGAAAAAATGCTCGGCATCTTGCGGATGAGAATGTCGGCCAGCTGCACGGCATACACTACGACGTGCGGATCGCGGGCGGTGAGGAGTCCGGCCACAAAGCTCGAAATGGCGACAGTCCGCAGCAGCTCCGTGAGGTGCTCCGCCGAGGAAAAGTGAACAATCTTGAGAATCGTCACGAGACACTTGCGGCGGACGGTTGAGCTGACCGTCGACTGGTACACCTCTAGGAACACCGGCAAGAGCTCCTCGGCAAACGTCGCCACGACGTCCGGCTTCTTCTGGATGAGCGCTGCGCGCGGGTCATCGGCGGCCGAGACCGTGTCCGCGGGCGTTCCCATCGACTCTCCCGTGAGATTCCTGCGATGCCGGCCAGTCCGCTGCTGCCCCTGCGACGACGGCGGCCCCGCGAGAATGCCCTCTTCCGGAAGGCGTGGGAGCATCTCCGCAGAGAGGCAGAGTATCTCGTATAGCTGCTCGGCCGTGTGACTGCCCGATGCGTACGAAACGTCGCCAGGGGCGCGGTCAGGGCCGAGCAGAATCTGCCGGATGGTGCCAGCGACGTGGAACTCGTGGAGAGACGCGACGAGTGACGGACGAGCGCGAGACGCAGCCGACAGCGTGCGCACTATCATCGTAAACGTCCCCGCGGAGACCGGCATGGGCTGGGCCGAGATGAGCTTGAGCATGTTCTCGATCATTCCCTGCGACGCGATGGCCTCGACGTGCGCGCCATCCTCCGCAAACGAGTCGACGAGGCGCGCGAAGCAGAGGCACGCGCGCTCCACGACCTTCTTGTCCTGGTAAGTAAGAAGGTTTGCGAGCAGCGGAATAGAGTCGCGCACAAGGTGAAAGCTGTCTCGCGGCGCGGAACGGCACGCGTTCGACGCAATCGTGACGGCGCACCGCTGCAGGCTCGTCGAGAAAAAGTCCAGGAACTGCAACACCGCCGAAAGGCCACCGGCCGCAAGAATGGTACCGCCATGCTCCTTGGAAATCTTCTCCAGCGCGGTCAGCGACTGCTCGGCGAGGTCAATGTACTCAATGTTGAGCAGCTTCTCGCACAGCAAACCGACACCGCCGTTGTTGACGACGGGGCCGACGCTTCCCGGCAAGGCCTCGATGAGGTGCGTCATCGCGCGCGCGGCGAGAAGCATGAGCTCGGGGTTGTGTTCGAGACGAAGCATCTCGACGAGCGGCTGCACGAACTGGTCGATGGGGAATCCCGGCAAGTTGTCCTCCGTGCTCATCGACAAGAGTTCGCATAGCTCGGAGACGGCGACAAGCTTCTCGTCCTCGGAAGGAGACTTGAGCCCCTGCAGTAGGGCACGAAGGCGGCCGGACCCGCCGGCTGGAATACGTTTTGAAGCAGGAGTTACTTGACCTGCACGCATACCACACACGCACACACGAGCGTATTCAAATCGACAACTTAATCACTCACCGATCGCATGCGCGTGCCCGCCCATGTGCATCTCGATCCCCGCGCCGAGGCGTCGCAGCAGTCCCTGCAGCGCAGCCGTGGCACTGTCCTGCGAGTCCGCGGTAAGCCGGGCCGTGCCGTCCTCGCCCTCGTCCTCCTCGCCATCGTCTTCGTCCTCATCGTTGCCGTCGTGGCTTCCCTCGTCATCATCGTCACCGTGTCCGCTGTGCGCCATTCCGTCTCCCTCGACGTCCCCCTCTCCTTCGCCGTCGTCGTCGGCGTGGTGCTCAGCGGCGTCCTGGAATTCGTCGTCTTCGCTCTCCTCCATTTTCTTGGATCGATTATCCTCCTTGCCCGACATAGCCTTTCGTCCGCCACGCGACTTCTTCGCTTGCGCGGCGGGTCGATCCTCCTTCACAGTCTTCTGTCGCTTCGGTTTCGGTTCCTCCTCGTCACTCGGAGCGGACGCCGTGCGGCGCGGCGACGTACGAACCGGGCTTTGCCCGCCTGACTTCGGCGTGGGCTGCTCTCGGCGTGCGACGGAATTCGCCGCAGGGCTGCTACAGGCCGACCCTATCTCCGATCGAGGCCTTCGCGGCCTCAGCGACGGCGCGTCCTGTGTGGAAACGGCTCCGGCGAACTGCCCACTCTCCTCAACCGCAACGCTGGTCTCGCTGCGCGTGTTCCGCCGCTTCGAAGGCCGCTCCTGCGAGCCCTCTTCGGCGATTTCCGGCGCCGCGCGCTTCGACCGACGCGTCGGCTTCTCGTTCGTTACGTCCTCCCCCTCGTTACTGTACGCGACTTGCTCAGAAGTCGCCTGCGATACCCCCCGCTGTGCACGTGCCGAGGTGGCTCTGCGCGCGTATGCAATTGTCTTTTGTTCCTGCTGCTGTTGCTGGTGTCTCGTCCGTGTTCCGGTCTTTACCTTCGCGTCCCCACGGGGCGTTGACGATTGGGAGCGGCCGGAACGAGAGCCCCGCCCGTCCATGCGAACAAGCCGCGCGGCGATCGCTTGGGCTTTAACGACGCGAAACCATCGGCCACGTTCAGCACTGTTGCGCAAGCCGTTTCTCGTGTGTGATGTCTTCTCGCGGACCCTGCCGCGGCGGTCTCGTTGGGAGAGAGAAAGGGGGGAAGCACTGAAACGACGAGACGCCACAAAGCGGCAACGATGTCTTCTGGTCTTTCGCTGAGAGCACAACGAGAGAAATGCAGGTGGATCTCTTTGTGTGTATGTGCGAGTGCACACTGCGAACGAAGTGAGACAAGTGAGGCGTCCAATGACGAGGGTGGAGCAGCCGAAGGATTATATTGAAACTGAGGCGCATTTTTTGTCAATAATCTCGACAACTCCAAGTCAAATCCGGCTACTCACGATTCACTCCAGGGCTCCTCGTGCCGAAAAAATTAGAAGAACCCGAGTATCATGATGCGCCCCGCACATGCTGACGCACCTGGACAAAAGTGAAACATTTGCGCGTTTGCTTACACAATATGGGCACACACCGAAACAACTACGAACAACGCATTCAAATTTCGAGATGCGCCACTCTAGTCATCTTCTTGCAAGTCTGCCGGCCCATTTCATTTTGCCTTGAAAAAGGCGCTTATCGCGGACTGGCCCTTGGAGCGATGGCCAGCCTGCTTCTTCGGCGCCGGTTTGCCCGGCGACTCGCTGGCCGCCCCTTTCAACGCGCAATCGAGCACTTTCCGCATGGCTGTCGATAGCGCCGCCGACGAGAGCTGATCCTCCGACATCCACCGCATTACCTCAGCGCCCTCCGAGGTCGCAAACGCCTCCTCGACCGTGCACAAATACACTTCATACGTGTGCTTCACGTGGCTGAAAACGTGCGAGACGGCGCCCGCGTAAAACGTAGACACCGACAAGTCCGACGCACGCACGGCAAGCGACCGGATCGTCTCCACGGCGTCCGATTCGCGCGCCTGTGCCGGCACGAGCTGCACAGCTTCGTCGTCGCCGTCGTCGCACACTGCCGACGCCAGCTGACGGTTGGGGAACTCCCACAGTCCCCCAAGAAGGCCCTTGTCTGGCCGCTTCACAATGAGATAGAGCGGCGCAGGCGACGACCGCGCGATAGCGACGGCAACGGCAAAGCTCTCCTCGCGCGCCTTCTTTTTCGCGACCTTGATTGGGTAGGCAAGTACGCTCAAACGAGTCGGCGGACTTGCTGTTGCGCCGGCTAGCGATTCGTGGCACAGGTCACACTGCGTCGCAGGCTCGCTAGTTCTCGCAGCCTTTCGGGGCGGCTTGTTCGAAGCGACCGGCACGAACACGTCATCGCTTTCCGCAAGCGCGCGACAGTGACGACGAACGGGGCACTCGCCACACTTAGGGGTTTGTGGCGTGCACACGGTCGCGCCCAGCTCCATGATGGATTGGTTGAAGTCGCCGGGACGCGAAGGATCCACAAGCGCGCCAGCCAACTCCCACATCTTCTCGACGACGGCGGCTGCCTTTGGGTCGGCGCCTATACTGCGGAGGCGGCTCAGTACGCGGATGACATTCCCGTCCACAACAGGCACGCGCTCTCCAAATGCAATCGACGCGACGGCACCCGCGGTGTAACGTCCAACGCCGCTGATCTCTTTCATGAGTGTTTCCGCGTCGGATGGAAAGCGCCCGCCGAGCTCTTCGGTGATGCGCCGAGCCCCTTCGTGCAGCCTTCGCGCGCGCGAATAGTAGCCAAGTCCCGACCAGACCTCGTTGACCTCTTCAAGCGTCGCGCTCGCCAGCGCCGCCGCAGTTGGCCAGCGCGCGATCCACCGCTCAAAGTAGCCAATCACCTTCGATACCTGCGTCTGCTGCAGCATGATCTCGGACACCCAGACGCGATAGGGGCGGTTCTCGTCGTCGCCGTTGTCGGGACGCGCATCGACGCCCACCGAGCTCGCCGAAGACGGTCGTCGCCACGGAAGTACACGCTGGTGCTCATCGTACCATTCCAACAGCCGCGAACGAATGGACGAAACTTCGTCCGCCTCGAACTCGTGGAAGCCGTCGCCATGAGATCCTCGGGGCATGCGCTGCGCCCTCAATCGCATCAAGTCTTCAATGTCCTGGACGGCATCTTTGCCCGGCGGCGCGATTTTGGGCGCAACCGCAGCAGCAAATGCAATGGCTCCGGCTTTGGACGATGCACGCGTGCGCTTTGTCGTCGGCATCATGCGTTGGGTTTGGGAGTTGGTTAAAACTTCCCACAACAAAAAAAGGCGCGCTCAGCCGATAAAAGTTGTAACAAGTGCGTAACATTTGAAGTGAAAGTCTTTTGCTAAAGGCCGAATTTCGTGGTGATTCGGAAGTCACCTGTTTGTGTTCCGATTGGATCGGTTGCGCAATCAAACACATGAATATTTGGAAACCATGGGAAAATATGACACAAAAGTGATTTGACTCTCAAATTAAAGTAAACCCATTCACAACGGCATAGTGAATCGCTTTAGACTATTTCGGAAGCAGATGGGTTTAGTAAGGAAGAGAATGATGGCGACGCCTTTGAGGATCTTCTGAGAGCAAAACATGATTGAAATTGCGGTGTCATACACAATTGATAAGTGCCATATTTTATACTTACCCAAAGCTCACCCATGCATTGCCAAACGAGGCGCAAGTAAATTTTAATACATATTTTAGTTGTAATATGACACGCTACTTTCTCCATAGAATCGCATAATTAATGAAACTTTGTTTACTTTCAATTATTATCAATTTGCCGTCTCCATTCATTTTCCATAGTGAGCGCATTTATTCGAAGCCGTGTTGATTTTTCCCCTCTCGTATCCCATTCTCGCACATGCGGCGTGACCGTGTGTCTGCGTGTGTGTGTATGCAACCTTTCGGGGGCATTCAAAATCGCTTGAGCCACATCGTTTTTATATCCGTCTGTCGCTTCGGAAGAAAGGGTCCGACGCGAGTGTTTATTGTGCAATTCGCGTGAGCGTGAGGGAAGATGGAGGCGGCCCTGGCCAACATGATCAAATTTTGCCCGCACATGCAGCGGGCGGGCGTGTCGCTCATTCGGACGTCGCCCTCGATGCGTTCGCTTGCGGGACAGTGCCCCATCATGTCCCAGGCCATGACGTTCGCGCGCGGAATGCACGATGGCGTCCCTGCTGCGAGCGCGGGTGAGTGCGTGCCCGTTCCGTGGACTGTTTGATGCAACAGCTATAAGATGAAAGCGAAATCTTTGTCGGAGTTTTGCTTTTTTAATTTGTTTGAAATTGCGCCCGCAGCGATTGAGAACGATGCGCCGGCTATGGAAGCTGTCGAGTCGAGCGAGACGACGTTCATGCAGGAGCACCTGAAGAAGGTGTGCTTTTTTAATACCGTTTGCGTTGACCGATTTGTAATCATTGTTGTCGATTGAGTTGGAATAGCTTCCGTTTGTGTGCGTGTACTGCTGTGTGCCATGAACGAAGGCGATCATTTCTTCCTTCTCGCCATTCTTACCCATTTTCTTGTGTGGTGTGTGTGCAGGTCGTGTCCACGGCGGAGGCTGCTGCGCCGTGCCCCGTCTTCACGGCAAACCTCCCTCCCGTTGCTTCGGAGGCTGCGCCGCGCCTCAGCGCCGTGATTCCGAACCCGAACGCGCCCCCGTCGGATCTTCCCGCGGGCGCGTACAACTACGAGTCTGTTTTCGCGGGGAAGGTCGAGGAGAAGCGCAGCGACAGCAGCTACCGCGTCTTCAAGAACATCAACCGACTCGCCTCGAACTTCCCCCAGGCGGAGTCGTACCGCGTCGGCCCCGCGATGGCGGTTGCGCCGCCCAAGAAGGTCACGGTGTGGTGCAGCAACGACTACCTCGGGATGAGCCGCAACCCCGTCGTCGTGAACGCCATGAAGTGGGTTGTTTGGCCTGTTGTTTGGCCTCCCTCTGTTCTGGTTTTCTCTTCGTTTTTGACTCGTTTGAGAGAGACTGAGAGCCGTTTTGACCCGCTGAAGAATTGCGTATCGTCGTGCGTATGGCCTTGTACAGAACTGATCCCTTGTGTGTCCTTTGTGCGTGAAGGGAAGCGCTTGACAAGTACGGCGCCGGGTCCGGCGGCACCCGCAACATTGCCGGGAACGGGCTGTACCACGAACTGCTCGAGCAGAAGCTTGCGCAGCTCCACCAGAAGCAGGCCGCCCTCCTCTTCTCGTCGTGCTTTGTCGCCAACGACGCGTCGATCTCGACGGTGGCCAAGT
>CALSCQ010002252.1:0-30000 GCA_943704525.1 Pigoraptor vietnamica | reverse complement strand
CCACCTGTCCTTCTGCTCTTTCGGCGCAGGTCAAGAAGTACGCGCTCTGGCTAAGGGACGCAGTTGCGCGCGCGTCATCGGAATTTGACGCCGAGCGGAACGAACCGCAGGCAAGCGGGGATGATTCCGAGGCGTCGGAAACGGCGAAGTCATCGGACGGTCCCAAGGGAGCGAGCATCAGCTCGGCCATGTGCGCCGCGCTCAACAACGTCGCGCAGTGCTACGAGCAGACGTGCACGCTGCGGGACACCGTCTTGAACGAGATTAGCGCGCTCGCCGCGGACGACAGTCGCCGTGTGCTCATCTCGGACGTCGTCATGGAAGCGTTTAAGTACGTCCTCGTGTCTTTGTCAGCGATTCCCGCGGGTGTCTGTTGTTCCCTTGTGAATGTAGTGTGTTCTTGGTGCGAGAGTTTGCGAGTCTTCGTCCTTTCTTCTGGATTTGCCGAAACCCTTGACTAAACGCCTTCTATCCGCAGACTGCTCAGCGGCACAATGGACACGCTCGTCGATGCATTCGCGAGCAAACTCTTTCCCGCAATCCGCGACGGCCTCCTCTACGTCGGCGGGCAGGGCGAGAAGAAGAACATGCGGGTCATCTCGGTGCTGCGGCGGAAGGCGAAGGCCGCCGTGAAGAGCGACAAGCAGTGGGACTCACGTCGCAAAGTGCGTATTCTGTCGCGCTGTTTTTGTGTGTATTTTATTTCTTGTGCGTTCGGCTACCGCTTTAATTATAGTGTGGTGACACTTTCGCCTGTTTTGCGGCAGGAATCGCTCCTCAAGCGCCTGCGGTGGAAGCGCAGCTCAGACTCGAAGACGCACTCGGACATCGACGACTTGCTCGAGCCGCTCACGACGTACCTCGACGCAAACCTCGAGGTGCTTGCGCAGTATCTGTACGAGGACGTTTTCCGACACGTCCTGCTCGCGGTGTGGGAGCAGTGCGTTTTGAAGTCCATCGCCGACGTGGTGATGCATCCCGACGACGCCGACGGCCACGACGCGAAGCGGTCGATGTCCCAACGCCAGTTTGGCCTCTTGAAGGAGGGACTGGAGCGTCTTCGGCTCTTTTTGCACGCCGACGGCGACGGTCTTCCGCTCGCCGATCTTGACTCGAAGCAATTCAAGAAGGTGCTGCTCATGCTGCGCATCGGCGCAATGGACTTGGCGAATGCGACGGCCGAGTACTACCGCACGCAGGCGGACAAGTTCGCCGGCGACTGGACGGGTCCGAAGGGCGTCCAGTCCGGGCTGCTCCAATCGGAGGTCTCCCTCTTCAATGGGAGCCACGGCAGGCTCCACGTGAAGGTGCGCGTGGATGCCGCCATGGAGCTGCCGCCGATGGACTCGTCGGGCACGTGCTCGGCTTTTGTGACCGTCAAGCTCGCGCCAGGAGATGGAAAGGAGTGCAAGACGGCGGTGAAGGCGCGCACGAACAATCCCGTCTTCGACGAGACATTCGAACTTCCGGTTACACTGTCGGCGTCGGAGGTTGTGCTTGTGATGACCGTGTGGCACAGCGCGAAAGAGAAGGACGAGGCGGCGTCGGCTGTGTTCCTTGGAGAGGCCGTCGTTTCGCTGAAGAGCCACACGACGAAGAGCGTGACTGTGCACACGACGCCCATCGTGCCGTCGGACTCGAACGAGAGCCACCTCATCCTTGCGCTGCTCGGCATGCGAAAGGACGACAAAGCCGCGCAGGAGTTTGTGCGGCAGCACAAGGGCGCTGTGCTGGGCCGCAAGGAGGCTGGTGGCAAGATGCTCGACCTTTCGTTCTCGGGGGACTCGAAGGTCCACACTGTGAACGGCCACCTGTTTCGCGCGACGCACTTCAATCACCCCGTCTTTTGCCGCGTGTGCGACAAGATGCTCGTCGGTCTCGGAAAACAAGGTGGGCTGAAGGCGAATTGGGCGGTCCGTGTGTTATTGTTGCGCTGTCAATGTCTGCAAACAGCATCATATAACAGTGTCAGCGCCGTTGTATAATCTAACTTGAGAGGAGTCAATTGGTGCGGCACCTTCTCACTCCATTGGCAGCTCGGTTGTTTCTAATTTGGCGTTTGTGCGTGTTGGCAGGGTATCGCTGCGACAAGTGTCAAGTTGTGTGTCACAAGAAATGTCACACGGCGTCCGACGTCTGCACGAGCAAGTAATGACTTCAGTTGGACATCATTATCTAAACAAGTGGATTATAAGAAACTGGGAAACTGTGTCTTCAGGTCGCAGCAATCCGTAGTTAGTGTAGGAGTGATTGTGTTCTCGGTTGCATTTGTGTGGATGGTCCTGTATTCGACGCCGTCGTATTCACTAAGGTCTTCCAACACAATTGCCAAACTCTCATTTCCTTTTTTTCTTTTTTTTTTTTTTTTTTTTTTTTTTTTTTTTTTTTTTTTTTTTTTTTTTTTTTTTTTTTTTTTTTTTTCAATTGCTAAGTGAGAGCGTGATTGCAACCAATACGAGCCGCTTTTTCCTCTCAAGAGAAAAAATAAGGATTTCAACTGCGCCCACTCACAGCAACCGCGGCGGCGTACAGCGGCGTCCCCTTGTCCATGCGCGACAACGGATCCTCCTTCTCCTTGTCCCTCTCTTCCTTTCCTTTCCCGCCACCCGGCGCTTTCGCCACCGCCACGACCTGCATGAGCAGCGCGAATTGGCGCGAGACATCCACGACTCCGACAAAAGCACGCCGCCCGAGAGCAATGTCGGCGCGACGAAACTCGACGGCACAACGATCCGATTCCTCAACCGCTGCCTGCGCACTACGCCGCGCCGAGCGCGCGTCGCCGTGTACTGTGTAGACAATCGAAGCGAGTGCAACAACGGCCGGGCTTCCGCGATCCATCTGCATGATGACGCCCGCGGCCTCGAGGGCCAAGTCACGCTTTTTGGCGCAGAGTGCGAGATGGGCGATACGCATCATCGGAAGCAGGCGAGCGCTCTTTGTCGCCGACAACTCAACGCAAAGCCGTAGGCAGGCTTCCGCGCAGTTCGGGCGACCGTTGAGAGCATACGCACGCGCAAGCTCCTAATGTCGTATTGTGGATAGGCGGGTCAGCAACATCCCGAAGAGCACACTTACAGGCACAAAGCGGATCTCAGCGACCGATCCAACGACGTAATAACCCTCACCTGCCACGCAATCGCATTGCCCACGTCCAGCCGAAGCGCATTTTTGAACGCCGCCGGCGCAGTTGCGCGCTCGCTCGTGCCATCGCCATACGCGAGGAGCACTCTGCCAAGCTGAACGTACAGATTCGCCGCGTGCGCGGGGTTTGTGGCGACGACCTCTTGAATAGCACCGTCGATGTGAGCGAGCACTGCGGGGTCGTGGAGCCTTGTGTGCGTCTCCAGCGCCGCCAGCGATGCCCACAGGGCGACGCGTGCGAGCGCAGGAGCGTACGCATTAAAAGCTGCGGCATGGACCGGCCCAGTTCCTTGCGATTCGGACGCATCTGGCGACAGGCTGATCAACTTCCGTTGCGCTGCATCGCGGGCATAGGCGGCGCACACCGCGCCCTGCGCGCCGAGGCTGTCGGAGGGCGGCTCACCGGCAGGCGCAGCGTTCGAGAAGGTGACACCCCCCTCTCGCAGAGCAGCCGCCGCATGCACCGCCGCCGACAGCGCCACCCACGCGCCAATATTGCCGACGTCGCTGTGGACGGCCACTTTCGCCTGAACGAGCGCTCTGGACGAGGCGCCTGCGGGATACGGTAGGCTACCGGCCGCCAGCAGAGCCGCGCTGACAAGTGCGTGAGGACTGGCAGGGTCCTCGACCCACTGACCGCCTCCTTCCGCCTCGTCTTCGTTCGGGTGTGAGCGAAATGTCGCAAGGCTCGACAGCGCCGCCCGCAGAGCGATGGCTCCGGCAGACTCGTACCACGCCGTAGCGCCGACGCTGTTCAAAAGATGCGCCGAAAGGCGATGCCACAACCGCCACGATTGCGGGTACATGTGCACGAGGCGGAGGAGAAACCGCCCGGACTCCTTCGTGAGACCCTGCGCAGAAAGAATTAGTCGTGAGCGTACGCTTTGCATCCAGCGTTCTCAAGGAAACCGTGGCCCTCTATCCATCTCCGCTGACATTGAAACGCAGCGTGTCTCGTACCTGCGCACGGAACGCCGCCGATAAAAGCAGTGCGGTGTCGACGCGCCAGGCGTCGTCGAGCGCGTCGTCACTCGACTTGAGGAGCTCAGCAATCGCAGCCATGGAAACATCGTGGTCGCCCTGGAGAATAGCCATCGCACACAGAGCGTGCAGACAGCGCGGGTAGGCGAAGCCGCTGGCAGCGCTGCAGCGCAAATGAGAAAGCACGCCAGCGTGAGTACCCGTCCCACGACTCCCTGCCCGACCACATCCACCACACGCCAAACGCACCTCTGCAGGAGGAGCTGCCGTGCTCGGCCGTAGTCGCCGCTGTAGTAAGCTGCTTGTGCCATTCCGATTGTTGCGTCGAGGACGCGCTCTCCCGCGCGGTCGCTTCCGTCCCCGGACTGTGCGAGCAACAACGCCGCTTCATACGAGCGCGCACTCGCCTCCCACGCGCCCAACAGGAAATGCGCGCGCCCTTGGGCCATCGCAGCCTTAAAGGAGACAGCGCCACCCGCCTTCTCGAGGACGGACAGAGCATCCGCTGGACGGTTGAGACGGTTGAGCACGCGCCCCTCGTTCACGGACGCCGCCACGCGTACCGCGGGGTCGCTGGCCAGCGTCCCGCACGCAGCGAAATGCGCCTGTGCCTCCCCGTTACGACCCGCAGCCTCGAGAAGGAGGCCTGCGACGCCATGGACGAGCGCATTCCGGGGAGCACGATCGACAGCGCGCGCTGCAGCCGTCGTCGCGTGAACGAGCCCTCGGAAGCGCGCGAGCGGGTCTCCCGAGTTCGCAGTCGCAGGCGTGCGCAGACGAATGCTTGCGTGCGTGGCAAAGCCAATGTTGGCGCGCGTCTGTGGACGTCACAGCTACATTACCGTAATGCAACAAACACGCAAACAAACATCTCTGCGTCACGTCAGAGACTTGACACAACCTTCCCACAACCCCCCACCCACGCACAACACAACAAGGACATACCATCGTCGCGTCGAGTTCCGATGCATGCCGGAAGAGATCCGCGGCCTCGTCTTCGTGCCCGACAGACTCCGCAATCAATGCCTGGCCGGCCCACGGCAGCGCGTGCGTCGGGTCGAGGCTCTGTGCGCGCGAAAATGCAGCGTGCGCGTCCTCCGTGCGCCCCTCCGACCAGTAGAGAAGGCCGAGATTGGCCCACGCAGGGGCATTCTGTCGCGACAACAAGCCAACACGTACGATAAGGATGCGAACGCATACATGCGCGAGCCACATTAAAGCGCCAAGATATACTTACGTTGCCGTACAGCTGCATCGACCGAATGAACGCATGCTGCGCAAGCGATGGGT
The DNA here is from genome assembly GCA_943704525.1 of Pigoraptor vietnamica. Lineage (NCBI taxonomy): Eukaryota > Filasterea > Ministeriida > Capsasporidae > Pigoraptor > Pigoraptor vietnamica. The sequence goes on along the minus strand of CALSCQ010002252.1, from coordinate 24,585 downwards.
CATCGTTCGCCGCAGCCAGCGCTCCGTACGAGAGCCACAGGCGATGATCTCCCGGCGTGAGGCGAAGAGCAGTGCGCAGACACTCGAGGGCAAATGCACGCACGTGACCTGCCACGCCCTCCATCCCTTCACATTCCGACGCAGCCTCTGCGACAGCTCCACAGGCGACCGCGAGGTCGTGCCAGTGCTCAGACGCGCCCCGGCGCAGCGCGACACACTCGGCGTAAATGTTCGCGGCGGAGCACGCGGCAGCAACGCGGAGGCGCCGCAGCTGGTCGCCGCCCAGTGCACCCAGCGGAAGCGGCGGTCGCAGGGCAACAACGTCCGGGGCCGACATCTGAAACGGTAGAGAGTCGAGAGTAGTTTGCACTCGAGCGCCGGCAAGGACCTCCTCGGGGCACGACGATAGCGCCAAGCAAGCATCGCCCGCCGTCTTCCACAGCGCGCGAACCTGCGTTTCCTGCGCGAGCGTCGTCGACGCAATCTCGACGCACTTGCGAAGACATTCGGCGGCGCGGGGGATCATGCCGAGCGCCAGCTTTTGACGCGCGTGCGCGAGCTGTGCGTCCGCCAGCGCCTTCGCCGCGGGCACATAATCGGGACGGCGCGCAAGAATGCTTTCCAGCGACGCAATCGCCTTGGCCGTCATGCCGAGGGTGGTGTCAAGGCACGCGATGCGGGTTGCGCAATAGTCAGACGGGTCGAGTTCGTGCGCACGTGCAAACGCTTTCGTGGCAGCGAGTAGGCGCCCGGAGGCTGCGTAGCTGTCCGCAAGCGCCTCCCACAAGCGTGCATTCGCCGTTTCGATGCGAAGGGCGCTCTGGAACCGCTCAATTGCGTCGGCGTGTTGACCCTTCGCCTACATATTAGGAGGAATGAGGTACTTGTGAGCAACGCCACGCACCGCGATATAAAGGCACACACACGCCGGCACGTGCCTGATAGAACAGCCCGAGACGAAGCCACGCCCACGTCGACCGCCCGTTCTTCGCCGTCATCGCGCGATAGAGATCGAGGAGACCTTCCTCGTCGCGCGCCGCCTGCAGTATGTCCGAGAGCGCAACTCCCGCGGCGTCGCACCGGGGATCCACGCGCACGGCCTTCCAGTAGCACCGCTTTGCCCGCTCGACGTCCCCAAACACGTCGCGAAAGAGGTCGCCAAGCAGCGAAAAGGCGTCCGCACAGAAGGGGTCGATGCGGGCGGCAGCCATCGCCTCGGCTTGGCATAGGGTCTTGTCCGTGCGACACTCCCCGCCCTTGGCCCAGTACGACTGCGCCAGCCATAGGTGATACTCGGCACGGTCGCCGCAAGACGCAATTGCCGCGCGGAGGCAGCTGACAGCCTCGTCCACGCGGCCGTCCGAAAGAGCAATGAAACCGCGCAGGGCCTGCGCATCGTTAGACGCCTTGGACCCCGTCGGAATCGCGCCGAGGTATCGACTGGCTTCTTCTCTCTCGCCGCGGGCCATCGACGTGCGCGCGAGCCCCAAAAGTGCATCCGAGTCGCTCGGTGTCCGCGCAAGCACACGCTCGTACACGGCCTTTGCCTGCGCGAGCGCCTGCCGAGTGCCCTCGTGCAAGTACGTTGCGGCGAGAAGTAGGTCGAGTCCGCCCACCACGCCACACGCCGCAGGGTCCATGTCCACTTGCGTGGTGAGTGCGACCGCGGGGGCACGAGATGCGCCGAGCACAAGGCCCGTCGCTGCCGAAGCGGCGGCCGCAGCGGACGACGCCGTTGCCGAAGGGTTCGCCAGGAGCGCAATTCCACGGCGCGCCGCGTTTCCGGCGCCTTCGTCGTCCCTCCGCGCCAAGCAACACTCGCCGTACCACAGCCACGCGAGCGCGAGGTGAGGGAGCCGTTTGACGGCCTCGCCGAGAAGCCCGAGGGCGCGGTCTGTCGCGGCCCCCAGTTGAACTAGAGCGTGACCGAGCGCGAGCTGCGCGTGCGGATTCGTGGGGTGCATGTGCGCAAATCGCGACGCGAGGACGCGGTCGGGGCGCGCAGGAGGAGCACGCGCATCCGACAACACCACCGCGACCTCAAAGGCGAGAGAATCGGTCGGCTGCAACATCGACAACGTCCCGCACAGCTCTCGCATCGTCGATAGAGAAGGTGCCGTGGGCTCACGTGCCCTCATCCGCTGGATGTGCAGGCGCAGCAGGCGGGCACGGTACGCAGAGATGGACGAAAGGTCGCGGGTGGCGTCTCCGCTCGAAGCGACGATAGCCTCCAGCGACTCTTCAACAAGGCGCCTGACGTCCGCGTCCGGCTGCGGCTTCGACAGCTCGGCATCTCCGAAGTCCACGATCTTGCAACGTATCCGGACGCGCTCCTCAAGGGGCGTGGCACGGTCCGCACCCACAAGCGGCAGCAAGGAAAGCACGGCCTCACGGACATTGCCACCGGCATGGAGCATCTCTGCCCTCTTCACCGAGTACTCGATCCACTTTTCCGGCTCTGCTTCAAAGCACGTGGCCAGGCCGCCGTACGCATCCGCGAGACCGGCGCGCAGCTGTGGATCCGTGCTCTTCTCGCACAGCTTTTGAAGCCCCTGCCAGGCCGTCGCCTGCTTGGGCGAGAGCTGGATTGCTTTCCGATACGCCTGCAAATTTCAAGTCAAGTGAAGTGTGAAAACGTGCCCACTGCGCCGACGTCAAAGGGTGAGAGGTCCACCTGCTCTGCCTGCGCGGGCTGGTCGAGACCCTCTGCAGCGACGCCGATGAACACGTATGCATTGTAGTTGTCCTTGTCGGCCTTCAGTACAAGCTGCGCACGACGAGTCAGAAAAGTGGATATGAACACAATTCGGTGACACACAGGCTTGTATGGCTTGTATATACCTTGCAGCGGCGTATGACATCTTTGAAGTCTTTGGTCCGAATGGACTCGCGTGCCGCCTTAAGCTCCGCCTTGACATCAACATCGTCCATGTCTCACAGAGGAGAGCGTCAAAGGCTGTGTTTCGCGCGTCTCTCAGAGTACATCTTCACACTTCCAGTCGCTCAGCTGTGATATGACCGAAACAAGGGTCCTAACAGACACAGGCTCATCTTCCCGAGATTTCGGAAAATTATGTGCGCGCCAAATTCAAAGTTCGCGGACAAAAAAAGAGGGTTGACCTCGCGTGAAAATAAATTGAAAACGGTACTCTGGCCATAGTGATTGGTGCGCGTAATAAAGCGGATGGCGGTACCACACACACACGGAAGAGGACAATACAGCTGTCGCCCGTCGTCGTCGTCACACCGCATCCCTCACACCCACTCACAAGAAGACATGAGAGAGAGAGAAGGGATCCACTCGCTGCAAAGCACTTGTAGTGGTGCGGAGTTTTGCGCGCTTGCGTCGTTTTGTATTTTGCGGCGCCCGTGTTGAGGAAATTTCCACAGACATTCCAGAAACCGTCCGTCGGGCGGAGGTGTTGCATTTGGTGCGTGGAGTGGGTCGTTTTGCACTCCCTCAAGTGCGCGCCTTTTTTGTGACTCCGCGTGCAATTTCGTGTTGTCTTTTTTTTCTTTCTCATTTGCCTTCGTTTCCTTTAACGTTTGGAGTGGTGAGGATCCACTTTGTTGTTTTTGAGGTGTCTGTTACTTTTCGATCCGGCGCCAACTAACACGGGCCCGCGTGCAGACACGCACACATGACGGCCGACGCGTGAGATCTCCCTGCGCTACAGGACGTGAGTTTCTCTAGCTGTACAACACTTTGTCGTAACTTTTTACTTTTACTTATAGAAATGCTGCTCACCAGCCGCTCGGGAATGGCGACGGCAGCGCCATATCCGCCTCCGGTGGGAGACTCTGCCGCGTTCTGGGAGCAGAGATTTCACGCGTGGCGATCGGTTCCGGGACATGAGGGCCCTTCTCCATCCCATGCGCACGGCGTACCGGAGTTCGGCGCGTTCCCCGCTGGTACTGAGGTTGATGCGCGGCTCGAAGGGGATGACGGATGGCACAACGCTGTTGTCGTGGCCGTGCAACCCATGGATGACGGGGCGGTGCACTACTTCGTCGAGTACGAGTCGTACGATATACGCCCTCGCCACCGCCTGCTCGGTCATTGGGACGTGCGCGCCCGCAGCGACAGGCAACTCACTGCTGCCGAGACGAAAGAGGGGCAAATGGTTCTCGCGAATTACAACTTTGCCGATCCGCGTCGCCCGGGCGCGTGGTACGACGCCGTGGTAACGCGCGTGACTTACCGACGAGACAGCACGGCCCACATCCTCGTGCGGATCTTCGTGCCTCAGCAGAAGCTTTGGACGGGCGATGTCCAGCCGTTCGGGAACGTCGTCTACGAGATTGCGTCGGGAGGGCGGCATCCCTCGTACCCGAAGATGCCCGCTCCGCCGCCTCGGAACAACTCAGCATCCGCGATGGAGGCGGGTCTCGTGACGCCCAAACGTGCCCAGGATGCCACCAGCGGCGATTCGGCCGATACACGGACGCGATCGTCGCAATCGCGCGCGCGCACCGTGGCGCAGTTGTCGCAACAGCGGCGGTCGATGGAACCGAGCGGAGGGAACGAGGGGAACGTTCGAACGCAGCCCGAAGTCCCGAAAATGCACGAGCTCTCACCGTTGCATCCCGCCACTTCAAGCGAGGCGACGGGGAAGGGCTCCGCGCGCGTCCCCCTCGCCACATTACCAGCGAATGCTCAGCGGAAAGACACTGGAATAGCGAACGAACCGGATGCCGGAGCGGCTGGCAACCCGGACGCGACCGGGAAGCGGGGCGTGACGTGCCACCAGTGCCGACAGGCCGCTTCATCCCAGCGTGAACTCAAGAAGAAGGACCGTCAGCGCAAGCCCTGCTCGTCGTGCACGAAGATGTGGTGAGTGCTTCTCGGTCTATCTGCCTCATTCTCGTCTTTTGTTGACATGGAAATCGCCGCCGCAGGTGCGAGGGATGCCTTTCGAACCGATACGGCCTCAAAATCGCGGATTTGCCAAGTGACTGGGCGTGCCCCGTGTGCACTCGCACGTGCAACTGCAGCGTGTGCCTCCACAAAGCGGGGCGCGCCCCGACGGGCATCCTCGCGCACATCGCGAAGTCCGGCGGGTTCGGAAACGTAGCGGCTCTGCTCGCCGCCACCGTGGATGCGGGCCGGGGTTCGGGCGCCCCCATCCCTCCACCTCCGCACGCATCGGAACGAGGTTCGGCCGCCGCCATCCCACTACCTTCGCACGCATCGCAACTAGTGCCGGTGAATCGGTCGGGCGCCCCGCTGTTCTTCGTGCCATATGTCGTGCCGATGTACGCGACGCCGATCGTTCAGGACCATGGTGGGGCGGTACACTCCGCCGTACACCCTCAGTTTCATCCCGTAGAGGCGAACGCGGCGCCGGTGAGCACTCCGTACGACCATATGAGGGCAGCGCACAGCGAGTTAATCGCCCAGCAGCGTGAAAAGGCTCGCGAAGAGCGCGAAGCTGCGAAGCGTGCTCATCAGGAGGCGGTCGAGGCAACGCGTGAGGCCGAGAGACGCCAGCGGGAGGCGGAGAAGGAAGCGATGCGAGCAGAACGGCTCGCGGCGGCGGAAGCCGACAAGGCGCGTCGCGTGGAGGAGCGCGCGAAGCTGCGAGCGCAACGGATGCTGGCACGCGGCCTAGTGGACGAATTCGAAGGACTGCCGGAGGGCGTTCAGCCGCTTCCTGACAACGAGTGCCTCGTCGCGGTCGCGTCGCCGGGCGAACTCGACGTCGGGGCCGTGCTGATGATTGTCGAGTTTTTCGCGACCTTTGGCACACCTCTGGACGTGCGGAGGAACGTGGCGAAAGGTGGGTTGGCCTGTCCGAATTTCACGTGTAGTTCATAGAGAAATTTGTATTCATCCTGTGTAATGTATTCGTGCAGACACGCTGGAAGCTGCGCTGCTGGGCGGAGGCGACGGCTTCGAATTTCTCGCGGAGCTGCACCTACCGCTCATTAAGGAGATTTACGAGGACGAGACGGAGGGGCTCAAGGCTCTCGACCGGCGGCAGAAGCCCACCTTCCTCAGCAGCACCTTCCCGGGTCACTTGCACGCGGTTCTTCGCGATCTCGGTGGCGAGGAAAACAGGGCGCTGGTGGGTTCTCACATGACAGTTTGCAAGTGTGCGTGGCGATTTCATGGTTGAGCGACTGGTAATGATGGTGCACATCGGCACAGGCCGACACGCTGTATCGCACGGACTACCCGGCACTTCAGCCCGCCGAGAAGCTGCGGATGCTCGAATTGCTCGTGAACATTACGCTCACGTGCGAGACGGTCGCGAACACGATTCTGGAAGCATCCGAGAGGCTGCACGATATCCGTCGCGTCTTCAAGCAGGAACTAGCGGAGGAGCAAGCCAAGCTGAGTGAGGCAAGGCGCCTCGAGATGGTGGAGGATGATGTGTCGGACGACGGCGCCGAGCTACCGGAAGGCGAGGGTGCTGCGACCCACGCAGGCGGGGGCGCCAAAGAGGGAAGCGCGCGCGCACTCGTGAAAGACGTCGAGCTACGGATCGATCGCTTGAAGAGCACGTATGCGGATAACACGAGACGGGAACGGTCATATCTCGGCGGCAGGTCCCTCGGGTCGGATCGCCACGGTCGTCGTCACTTCCTGCTCCCCTCGGGGTCGCTGGAAGGCATCCTCGTGCAGGACGTCATCGGCCAGGACATCCACGACGCGGTCGATGGCGGCGACGAGGGCCGGCCTGAAGAACAGTCGATGACGGAGCGTTACTACGTAATACCAAGCATCGAGCAGATCAGTATGATGGAAGTTGCGCTGCTGACTCACGGCGACTGCGAGGGCCCGCTGCGCAAGGCCTACGCCTCGTCGGCGCCTGAGCTGGTGTGGCTGTTTGACGCGAATCGACCCAAGAAGCGCAAGTCGCCGCCGCTGAGCGGTTCTTATGGGACGGTCGTCAAGTTTGCGACGGACTCTGTGAGTTATCCTTGTTGTGACGCTTTATTCTTGCCTCGTCCTTGTTCCCGTTTGCACCTCTTCTTGTCTCGTTCCGCTCATGACTTGCTTGTCCGGTGAGCAGGCGCACGAGCTCGAATCGATGGCCTGCGACGCACTGAATCGTCTGCGGGACACGCCGGACATTGACGACGCGAAGGTGAAGGCCTACGCGCGAGGGAGAAGCAAGTACACCACGGCACTCGCGCGGGCGGGCGATGTGGTGGCTCTGCGGACGGTGCTGGGTGCACGCATGCGGGACCTGGCGGAAATTTTCGGCGACGCGTGGCCGCCTGCTGCGCGGAAGCTGGTGGACGAGGGCATCGGGCAGTCGACGTCGTACCTCATGCTTCTCTATGCCATCTCCGCCCTTGGGGACTTTGTGCGAAAGGCGGAATCGAAGGTGCGCCTCTGCTGCTAAACTGCACGGTTGTCTCGCAACGAGTGCGTTGACGATGTTTGGATCGACTTCTGTGCGCAGTTTGTGGTCGAGGAGGAATCGGAAGACGACGAGGAAGAGGGCGGAAGCGGCTCTGACTCAACGGACGAGTCATCGACAGCAGGGCGCCAACGGCGCAAGACAAGAAATTCGGGTGGCAAGCCCAAGCCCACGAAGCCGAACGTCAGCGACCGCGCTAAGCGGGCGGCGGAGCGAGAGCGTCGCGCAGGTGATGTTGCGTTTGTAATTAGGGCGCAAGGAACCCCTGAAATGTTGCGTTTGTGATGTAATGCGCAAGCTAACGGTCTGTAAATGTGTAGAGCGCCTGACCAGTGGCAGCGATGCTGAGTCGACTACGAGCGGCGACGGCGGTGACGATGACAGCGACAGCGCGGGCGATCAGTATGAGATGGAGGCGATTCTCGACCGTCGCGTGATTCGCGGCGTCGAGAAGTTCCTGATCAAATGGAAGGGCTACGACGAGTCGCAGAACACTTGGGAGCCGCGGGAGAACATCCTCTGCAAGCAGGTGCTCGAGGACTTTGAGCGGTCGCGCCGCAAAACGATCGCCTCGCAGCGCACGGCTGCTGGCCGCGGCGAAGACGCAAGCGAGAGTGGGACCAGCTCGATCGGCCAAAGCGCTCGCCGGCAGGCAAAGCGCAAGGCAGAAGCGTCCGAGGAAAGCGCGCCACGCAAGCGGCGTGTTGCGACGATGGAAGGCGCTGGTGTGCCTACGAACGAGCGCGTGGCTGCCCTACGCAAATCGCGGCGTGACCGGTCGATGACGCCGGACGCTGCAGCTGCAGAGACGGCGTCGCATGCTTCGTCGAAGCGCAGCCGGTTAGATTCGACCGAGACGAGCGATCTTGACGACGCTGTGCGCGACTCACTACGCGTCGATGCGCAAGTGGAAGACCCTGTGGACGCGCACGGACCGCCAGCGAAGCGCGCGACAGCCACGAGGAGCGACTATTCCGCGACGAGCAGGCGCGGCCGTCCTCCCCGCCGATAAGGCGTTAGTGGCGCACGCAGCGAATTGTGGACGAGTTGAGTGTGTGCCAGTCGTTGGTCTCTTACGGTGACGGCGCGAACAATGAAGCAACTGCGACATACGTTGCGCAAAGGGGGCCCCTTACGTTTCATTGGGGGGCGCCTGCGGTGGGGCACTCTCACCCAGCGCCCTACTTTTTTGCCGGCGCTTGAACCGGCGCCAAATGCCGGTGCTGTAGTTGATTTCTACGCACGTCGTGTCGTGGAAGGCCACCACTCCGTCAGACTCCACGTCCTCACGCTTGACAAAAAAGACCTTGATCGGGGAAACTCCTTCTGCAACACAGAGTGTATGAGCACGGGGTCGCGAATCGCCACGTACACATAATAGAGAGATATACACAATCAGTACACTCTCGCACACTTGCAATACGTAAGGAAGACACAATCGCGTCTCGCACACACCTTCGGCCGGCCTGGGGCCCGCTGTCCCCCTCACGAACGCAATTAGCTCCTGCTTGTCCTCGTCACTCAAGAGCGTGCTCTCCTCCGCCAGAGCGACGATGTCCTCCTGCGCGCGCAATTTCGCCTCCAGCTCTTCAGCAGTCGGCTCCGCTGGTGCTTCGGGCGCGCTGGCCTCAGGTGCTGTCGAGTCGCCCCCTTCGCCCGCCGTTGCGTCGTGCATGGGAACGTCCGCTGTCGTCTCGGCGGGACGCGCTTCCGCTAGGGCGCGCGGCACTGTTGGACATTGCAAATCGGAGTGAGCGCAAGCGACATCCTCAAACGAATCGTCGCGGTCTTGTCGACGCAAGCAATTTTTCACAATCATATTATGGTGTCTATGAATCCAGTAACGGTACGCACTTGAACTGGACTTCCGCCTCTTCGCGGCACCGTCGCCCGCAGCCGACTCAGCCGACCGCTTCTTCTCCATAACACTATCTGCGTGCGGAGGTCGGACAGATTTACAAATCAACCCACACCCACCCAACCAACCATTACACACACACACACACACACACACACACACACACACACACACACACACACACACACACACACACACACACACACACACACACACACACACACACACACACACACACACACACACACGATGAACAGACATATACACGGGCGCATCTCGCGCGCACCTCTGCGCCGGCCCTTCGCGTCGACAATCGGCGTTTCTTCGAGGGACAGCACTTTCACCTTCGGCCGCTGATCCATAAAGCGGCCGCCTGTGGGCATTGCGTCCAAGGTCGGACGCCGCACTGCGAAGCGGAAAGACGAGGCGGTGAGCATCGTCAACAAGACTAAACACACACTTATATAGGTGCCGTGAGTGCGGCGTACTAGTACAAGCGCAGTGGAAGAGGGAGGACGGAGCCTCTTACCGAGCGGCTGTCGTTCTTGGTCCATCTTGACCGGCGTTGAGTTGGCCGATGGGCGCGAGACGGCCCTCTTGCCGTCTGACGCGTATGACGCACCGGCGACAGACGCTCTTCTGTCTGTCACTTCCATTGCTGCGAAAGGACGTGGATGAGGCCCTCCGGTGATGCAAGGGCGTACCAAATTGTGCGCGAGCGTGTGTGCAAGGGGACAGAATTCACCTTCAGCAAGCACCCGAGCCCGCAGACCCGTTGCTTGGGGCCGGTAACTCTCGCGCGGACGGAAATGCGCCGTGGCTGCTGCGGCGGACGCCTTCTGTGACAGCGCACCGCCAATCGCAGCAACAACAGAATCGTCGACATACGCCCATTCGAGGGGAGTGAAGGAAGGGCCTCCGGAGTCGACTGCACGCAAGCAGACAGGTCACGGACAGGACACAGGCACAACGCAAGAGATTTGTGTGTGTGTGTGTGTGTGTGTGTGTGTGTGTGTGTGTGTGTGTGTGTGTGTGTGTGTGTGTGTGTGTGTGTGTGTGTGTGTGTGTGTGTGTTTTGAGTCCCCGCGCGAGACAAGGTGCGCCGAGTCGCAGTACGGCATGCACTCACGTGCATCTCGGCACTCGTCGCGAGCGTCACGCAACGCCTTGCTGCCAGTGCCCAGCGTGCTCTCGTCCCTAGCGGCCGATCCCACGCCGTAGAAGGGCGCGAGGACATCTGCGACCATGTGTACCCACGTGTCGTCGTCCCGCGACGCCACAGCGATGAGCTCTGCCATCGACTCCTTCATGGGCACATCTACACCGCGTCTTCGCGCACTGAGAAACGACATCAGTACCTGTGGAGGCATGCATCGCCTCATGTTAACAGCGCAATCCATATCAACAAGGCAACGCAATCACTTTGCAGATGCGAGCAACACGCACACGTCCACGACGCCTCGTGTGAGTGTGCCCTCGTGCAGACACACAACCGTAGTACCATGGGCACAACGATGGGGTGAAGAGATGATGTCCAAGGCGGAATCCAGCGCGCAACACACCTTGAGCTTCAGCGACGGCTTGAGCTGGTCAAACATCTGCCGGTACTCGGCAAGCGCCTCCGCAGTGAGTGCGGCGCCTATTCGCTCGCTGCCCCATGCGTCGTCCGGCCCTATTCGCGTGAGAAGGGACACGTGGTCGCTCGGCGGCGCGGACGAAGAGGGTGCCTTCCCTTTGGCGTCCATCCCGCAAAAACGCAGCCCTGCCGCGGCGCACAGACACACGTAGCTCTACACGGAGCGCTACGGAAGAGAGGGCGCGTGTGTGCGGGCTAGATGACACGCGTGCTGCGAGTAAATGCGCTTTGAGAGGCAGATGATCAGGCCGTCCAATGGTGGTTGACAGCTGAGCATAAAGTAACGATGTTACAAAGGCGTTATATTTACGCGACGCAAGCGAGAGTCGACAGAAAAGAGCAGGACGCAATGCAAAACGCGGCAGAAAAAACGAGAAAATAACGCACGCACGCACGCAGGCGCTCGGAGGTGCTAGGACACGTTTCGTGCCACGCTGACGGCAGCCGGCTTCTGCCGCACAATGTCCACTCGTCGCACGACGGGCGCGCGCTCCGAGAGAATGGCGAGGCTGAGCGACTTTGCGGTCGGTCGCGGCATCGCCGTGCTCTGCGCAACCGTCGCCGACGTGATCGCATTCCCGTGGGAGGGAAACGGCGCGTAGTTGTACACGGCAGGGATGCTGCCGGTGCTTTGGCGGTCGTGCGCGTCGCCCAGTATCTGAAGCGAGAGGCCGCGCTGCAGCTTGCGCCCCTGGCCATCGCCGACGTCGTCCGTGAGCCACGAACGGGGTCCCGGGGCGGCGCGCACGATGGAAGGCTGCGACTTGGTGGGCTGGATTTGCAGCTGGAGAGTGTGCGCTTGTTGTTGCTGTTGTTGTTGTTGCTGCTCTTCGCGCATCATAGTGCGGCCGAGGGCGTTCGCCGCACTCGCAAGCACCGCCGCAGTGGACGTCGGCCCTCGGAACGTGCGTTGCGGCGGCTGCACCGGCGCCGTCTGTTGTTGGGACGGCGGGTAATTGGGCGCCTCGCCCGACCCAAGCGCCTCGTGGATTCTGTCACGAAGGCCAGTTGTTCGTACGAGCGTTTCGCGGTCCGCCAGTAACCGCAACCGCACGTTCTCCTCCTCCTCAGAGTACGGAACGCCGCGCCCTTCGCCCAGCATCGCCTCCATGTGCGCATCCACGACCGCGCTCTCTCTTCGTCGCATGAGCTCGGAGCGCGAGGGAATCTTCGCGAGGGCGAGCTTGCCGAGACGCTGCTCCAGCGCGGCTGTGAGGTCGCTGATCTTCACCACGCTCCCCGACCCTTCGGCAGCAAAGCGCCCGTACTTTGACAACCGTCGCGCCGTCGCCAGCAAGAGCTCGTCGCGCGCACGGCCACCGCCATCCGACTGCCCGCCCTCCTCCGCCTTCTCCCCCTCGCCTCCCGCGCCGTCTCCCTCTGGGCGCATAGACATCGACTCGGAGCGTCGCGTGAGGCGGCGCTCGGCCGAGCCGGGTTCCTTCGCAGAGCCCGTCGACATGCGGCGGGGCAGGGGGCGCGCCTTTTTCTGCTCCCGGTCCTCACGCTGCACGCGCAGAATTTCGATGCGGGCCTTCGACGCCGCCGTTTCGTTGAAGACGGTCGACGCGCCGCTGAGGAAGCGATCGTACCTGTGGCGGTAAAGTTCCGCGCGTGAGTGAGTGCGAATAACGCAAGGAGAGGAAACGTTGCGCGCGTGTATGCGTGCACGTCGCGAATGTGTGCGTTGCGTGGAGCCTTTCAGTCAGACGGCACTCACTTGGACGTTGTTTCGGTCGGATAAATCCTCTTGTACGTTCCCATGTTGGCCGCCTCGTGCTCGAGCATCTCCTTCTCCCACACGCGCCGCTCTTCCTCGCGCTCCTTGCGCTCTTCCGTCGGCGAACGCCGGCCCTTCAGGAGGCGGTCTTGCACGCGCTTCCGCTCAAACTCGGCACACCTGCGCAGCAGAGCAACCGACACCGCGTTAGGGGCACAACCGCCCACGCTTGCGGACACAGAGCTATCTGCATTGCTACCATTGTTATACCCTCTTTCTGCAATGTCCTGCACCTGCGCATAACGGCTGCGCACACGCAAAAAGAAAAACGGAGAGGGGACTTACCGCTTCTTGTCGGACGTGCTCATGTTGAGCAGCTTGAGCGCGTGGCCAATGACCTCCTCCTTGATCTCGCGGTCGAGGCGGCTGTCGCACGTGAAGCTGGGCGAGTGGTTCACCTCGAGCACCCACGGCTTGAGCTTGCGGTCGATGAGAATGTCGAAGCCGAGAATCTCAAAGCATCCGCTGCCTGCACGCCGCATCGATGAAAAGCCGAGTCAGGGATACGCAAATGCTTACACAGCACGCACACGCCCGCCCGCGCACAGCACTTTACGGTTCTCCCACAAAGCATGCACATGCGTACAGAGTACGGACGGGAACGTACCGTTGTTGTGGTTGGGGAAGCACGTGCGGTAATTGTGCGAGAGAATTGGCACGGCCGCCGTGAGCGTCTTGATGATAATGTCCTATGAATTTAAACGCCACCCAAATTAGCCAGTCGAGCGCGCAATAAAGGCAGACGAACTGCACTGCGCGGAGTTCATATACTGTACCCCGTCCACTTACACTCACACACTACTGCACAGCCAAGCATAACGACACACAGCGGCCCGCGCACACACAGAGCGGGAGACATGGGCATGACACGCACCGCAATGTTCTCCCATAGCGTCTTGACATCGTATCCGTTGCTGGCGAACCACTTCTTCACCGACTCGAGGCTGCGCTTGCTGCCCTTCTCGTAGTCGTCCGAGCGCACAAAGTTGTCGTTGTTCTTGTTGATGGCGTAGTTCGTCAGATGCACAAACATGTTGTCCTGCGCAGCGTGCACACGCGGGCACGTGTGAGCAACAGCCCTATCTCCATTGAAGCCACAGCAGCGCCTCCATGCGCGCTTCCACTGCCAACGAACGGCGCAGATACCCACGACGTTCTTGGAGCTTGGCTCTGAATACGACTCCGTCGCAAACCGCGCGAGGCCGTTTTCGTACAGAAAAATGCGCAAGGGGTCGCAACTTGTGACGAGGACATATATCCGCAGGTCGAATTTGAATCCGTCCAGTAGGAAGGGCTGCGCGGCAAGTAGTCCAACGCGTCAGGTATATGGGACAGCAAATGCACTCTCAATCTCAACTTCCCATCGCCATCCCTTTCCGCCCTTACGAAAGTGCGCGCAACACCCACACACTCCATGCACTCTGTCTTACATCCCATCGCCATCCCTGTCCACACGCAAGTGCACGCAACACCCACACACTCCACGCACTCTGTCTTACATCCCATCGCCATCCCTTTCCGCTCACACGCAAGTGCACGCAACACCCACACACTCCATGCACTCTCAATCTCAACTTCCCATCGCCATTCCCTGTCCGCCCACACGCAAGTGCACGCAACACCCACATACTCCATGCACACACACATTGCGCATGCACAAAAGCGCGACACCCCACCTTGTCGAGGTACTCCTGCACAATCATGTGTTCGGACGGCTTAATGTCCTTCTGTGGGTTGCGCGAGAGGGAGATGCCGCGCCCCTGGCACCCGCTCTCCGGCTTCATGATGTACGTCTTGGCCTTCTTCGTCGTGCGAATGTGGTTCTGAAAGTCGCTCCAGCTGTGCGCGCACACGCGTGCGTGTGAGAGGGCCGCGGACAGGTGTTTCTCGCCGTCATGGCGTTTTCTACTTTCTACCGTGAAAAACAAAAACAAGACACATCTCTCGCGAACAAGAGAGGCCGGCAGCAAGTGAGGCATTTCACACATCGCACTCACTCTGCGGGCAGCACCCATGTCTTGGGGAAGAAGTCAAAGTCCTCCGGGAACTGCTTGTACAGCCGATTGAGATTGCGCGCGAGGTTGTCCTTGCGCGTAATCTCGCTCATGCCGGGGAAGTGGTTGATTTTCTGCGAGCGTGCGAAACATGGAAGATATACCGCACACGTCAATCTCAAAATATCACACCTATGATAGTGGCCAACTAGCAACCCTTTTCGCCGCAACGCAACGGCGATGCAGAACGCAAGCACGACAGACGGCGCACCTGGTAGCCCTTCATCTCCATGACGCGCTCGAGAGCGACCGATGTGTCGGTCCAGTAGAGGAACCAGTCCTCGTCCTCGCCCACACTCCGCATGCCGAGACGGCGCGCCACTCGCCGCACTGCGAAAACACACGCCAACACACATGCACGCAGACACAGACACAGGCAGCAAAGTCAGTCGGGCGTCGCAGCACACTCGGCAACCAAAATTCTTCGCCGATCCGCAGAGTGGGCCACACACCGACTTCATACTTGCAATCCGCGGTGCATATCGTGATGGCACCCTTCTTTTTCACTTTCTTCGCCTTCTTTTGCGGGCGACCCTCAGAAGATGCCGTCGACGAGAGAGAGGAGACGGACGTCGCGGACGACCGCGTGCTCGAAGCCGACGCCGCCCGCATCATGGGGCCGCTGCGCACTCGCTCCATCGCACGCTCGTAGCGAGACTCGACCATTGTCCTTCAGGGGCAAAACGAAAGGACGGCGCGCGTGCCAAAGCGCAACGCACGCCGGCACGCTGCCCAGCGTTGAACAGTGCTAGCTGTTCGTCATGGTGACTTTGAGTTTGTCAGCCTCAACGCAAGTCAGTCGTTCGTGAAGCGGTCCTTACAATGCAGCTCGATCGAAAGGACACAACGGTCGAGGCAATTCCAGTGGCAAAGGAGGGAAGGAGGGAGAGGGAGAGAGAGAAGTCGATGAGAACGTGAAAAGTGACACTTGGTGCAATTTGGCGTTGGTTCCCTTCTAAATTTGGAGCATTCCGATGACAACAAATTCAAATAATATGTGCTTATATTCGAATTTGAAAGAGAGGAAAGTTTCACAATTTTTGAACCAAACTGGATGTAATCCAAATGTTCATTTAAGTCTAATTTTCGGTCTCTAGGGAAACCTATATCCTCATATGGCGACAGTTTGTTGAAGAGACCATATTAGGGGATATAAGTCCAATCACGTGACATGGTTAGCTAAGGACCCTTTTCTGCTTGGTGCGCGCTCGTTCAAAAAAGTTACACTAACACTTCCACACACACGGCTTTCGTCCTTGCCTCTCGAATTCGCTCCCATCTTTCTTCCCTCTGTCCCTCGCAAAGCAACCATGCCCGAGCGCCCCCTAAATGTCCACCGCCTCTTTGTCTCGCTCGTTGCGCTCTTCCTCGTAATCTTTGTGATCATGCGACTCGACGGGCGCGTCCACTGGAACTGGGTCACCGTCTTCTCGCCCCTGTGGGTTCTCGATGGCTGCTACGCCTTCTACTGCTGCGCGGACGTCTTAAGAACACGCTCCTTTCGCGAAAGTAGGCGGCGCATCGCAATTCCCGGCGTGTTTGTCGTCACGGCCGTGCCCTTCCACGTCATGCTAGCGCTCAAACTGGACGGCAAGACGGACGCGGCGTACACGTTCATCTTCATCCCGCTCTGGATTCTGCTCGGCGCCGTGACTGTTGCCATCGCGTATCGTGTGCACGCGAGAGCATCGTAGTTCCAAGCGAGTCGCACATCTATCCTCGAGACTACCGACGCGTAATCTTCGATGGCGTATGACTACTCGTCAACGGCCTGACGAATCCGGAGCGACAAGCAAGTCCAATTTCCATGTAATGACTTCGATGCGGCCGTGCCGCCACCCAAACTGCGACTGTACAAGCGCGCCCCTGCGGCCCACGCGCAACGCCGCACGCACACGCGCGCCACAAACGCCACGCCCAATGCATCGTTGCGCTTCTCTCCCCGCAAATACAACGACTTCCCCACGACCACCCATGTCGTGGGCTATTATAACCAAATGCAAATCCCTCTTGCGCAGTCGCCGACCTAAGAATTGGCGACCTGGCTCTCCGGCGCCGCCTCCTCCACCGGCTTGCCCTCGCTATTGACACGGCCACGCATGAGAACGGCCTCCTTTTGGCCGCCGGCCACCTCCTCGTCGACAACCACCGCCGTCACATCCGACCCAGGCACACTATACATGGGCTCGAGGAGGAGGCGCTCCTGCTCACATGAAGACGCAGTGTCAGCGCTTCTGCAGTCAATGCGTTGCGAGTCACGCACGCGTCGAAGTGCAAGTTGAAATACACCCACAATGATGGTGCGAAGACCACGGGCGCCCGTCTTCTTCTCGAGCGCCGTCCGCGCGATGCGACGAAGGGCGTCACTGGTGAATACGAGCTGGACCTGAAGAGACAAGCCTTGCGTGTCAGCTCACGCACAGTCCCAAAACCACTGGCACAAGATAGGCAGCGCAGCCGCAGCAACACGGCCGCTGCCTTGAGCGCGCACCTTGTCGGCCGTGAACATGCTCTGGTACTGCCGCACGATTGAGTTCTTGGGCTCGCTGAGCACGCGCACGAGGGCAGTTTCATCGAGCCCCGTCAGCTTGACAATCACGGGGAAGCGTCCGATAAACTCGGGGATGAGGCCAAACTTGATGAGATCTTCAGGCTCCACCTGTGGGAAGGCAAGGTGAGTGCGCGAAATCGCTACACTGCGCTCCAGCATTCAAGTGCGGGAGTAATGGAGACGAGGTGGATGCGCGTGAGCTAGAGAGCTTACTGTGACCTATAACACACGAGAGTGGAAGGGATGGCCAAAGAAGTGAGCAACAAACATGGGCACGCTTTTCCTCCCACGCACCTCCGCCTTGCTCGTCATGTGCTCCTTGTCCTTCGCATCGAGCACGTTCGCCGAAAACCCAATCGACTGTCGCGTCCAAATGCAGCCACGGTGAGAACGCGCCAACCAAATGCAGCCAAAGAAAGACAGCCCTTGCCATTTAAAACAAATCAGACTTGAACAACGGCAGAATCGTTGTGGTCCCAAGACACGCGGCGTGCAGAATCGCCAATGCGACACGCAAAACCCACCGACTTGGACACGCGGTTGCCGATAATGCGGTCAATGTTGTTGAAGGCGCCAGAGGCAATAAAGAGAATGTTGGTCGTGTCGATCGGGACATAGTCGCTGCGGGGAAGCTTGCGCCCGCCTTTCTCCGGCACATTCACGACAGAACCTTCGAGCATCTGCGCGCGCGTTCGAAAACCGTTAGGGACTTGTCCGCAGGACAGCCAATTGGCGGTACGTGAAAAGAAAATCACACAGCACGACGAGCAGACTCTAATAATCGAAGCGGCGGAAAGCACGTGCCTTGAGCAGTCCCTGCTGCACACCCTCTCCGCTGACATCGCGAATGGCGCCGTAGCTCTCCGACGGCCGCGCAATCTTGTCCACCTCGTCAAGGAACACAATACCGCGTTGCGCGCGCTCGACGTTGAAGTCCGCCTCCTGCAGGAGCTTGTACAGCACCGACTCAATGTCCTCGCCGACGTACCCGGCCTGCGTTAGCACCGTGCAATCACTCATGGCCATGGGGACGTCGAGGTACTCTGCGAGCGTGCGCGCAAGCAACGTCTTTCCCGACCCCGTCGGTCCCAGCATGAGTATGTTGCTCTTGTCGAGATGCATGCCGAGATCGCGGCCCTGCGACGGCGGAGTGCCGGCGGTCGTCGCCGCGGTCGTCTGCGTGTACTGGTGCGCGCTCGAAAAGCGGTCCATCACGTGACGGCCGCGCGTGTTTCCGAGCGGCACCTTGTCCAGCTCCAGAGGCGACTGCGCCTTGTGCGACATTTGGGGAGACGAAATCAATGCCACGCGCGTGCACACTGGCAAAACGAAACACAACAGATGCCAGGAAGCATGCAGGCACGCAGACGGCGCACCGCCCTCACACAAACATGGACGCACAGACTCGCGGGCAAATAATGCGCGCTCCCAATGCTATCCAACAAACACATCGATCCATACGGCACGCACGCACACGCCCAAAAGGCGCTTTTCCATGTGTTCCCAAGAGACCATCGATTCCCACACGCACCTTGAATCCGCGGGCCGCGTTCTCCTGCGCCAACGCCTCCTTCCGCGCGAGATTGGCGCGCACTCGCTTGTAGTGGTTGTACACGGCCACCGCAAGCACCTTCTTGGCCGTCTCCTGGCCGACAACGTACTGGTCCAGGTGCTCGTAAATCATCCGAGGGTTCGGAAGATCCTTCATCCACGAAGGCTCGTCGCGCGGCGTCGCGGGATCTGCCGCCATCGTCGCCTGCTGCGCCGTGCCACCTGCACGTTCCGCGCCCTCCGCCGGCGTGGAGGCCTGCGCCTGCTGGCGAGTCGTCTGTCCCACCTCGAAAATGTACGTGCACTTCTCGCAACGGAAGAAACCCGTGAGCTGCTTGAACGGCTGAAGCTCGGTATCGTGGCATCGGGGGCAATGCACGACGAGCTTGTCTTTGCCTCCGCCGCCGCCGCCGCCAGTGGCGTCCGCGGACAGCTGCGATTTTCCATTCGCAAATTTGAAAGTTCAGTTTGCGGCCCTAAAGTGCGCGGACTACACTTTTCGCACAGCTCGAAAACGCTTACCGTGCGACTGCTGACATGCAGGGCGCGGGAGTTGGCCACGCCGCGCAAAGCCACCGACGCCCGCAACGGCGCGTATTCGAGCGAGAGAACGGGTGCTCCCACGCGCGTCGTCGTTGATGCAAATCTCCGAGGAATCACAGCCACAACGGCTGACGAGAAGTCGTGGACGTCAGTGCCAATTCGAAGGCGGTGAGCTGGCACAACGTCAAATGCAAAACTTGGCATACCTCCGAAAACGCGCCGCGCCCCTCTAAGCATGGACGCAGCCATTCTGGCCCTGTGGACGCAAGCGCCCACGACGGGCTATCGGCGGATTCACACGCGGCTCGCGATCACGGTGCACGCGCTTGTCACTTAGGAGAGAATGGAAAAAGAGATCCGCAAGCCCTCGACACGGATAGCGCGCAAGCTAAAACCGATGAATGCCAAAACACAAGAAGCGACAGACACGCAAACTGTCTACCGCAAAGACAGCGGACACAAAAACGACAGGGGACGAGCGGCGTGCTTGCGTGTGCGTGCTGCGATCGGGCGGCGATTTCACTCTCGTGTTTTTGAAAGGTCCATTCCGAGAGGAAGATGATCAGCGCAGCCGGGGTAGTTCGCACGCATTCCTACTATTGAGATAATTTCAGTTTGTATGATGATGTGTGAGGGAGGGAATTTAAGGTGTGCGTTTCTGTGAGTGGAAAGTCGATTTTTGGACTTTGACAGATGCTGATGTCATCTTCGGGCATCATTGGGACGTCATTTCCATTGGCCGCTATGGTCGCTTTGGGTTCAGAGTGCGGCTGCGAGCGGCCAAGATCTTAGCTCAAACACAGGGCAGGGGTGTCGACACACGAGGCAAATCGTTTGAAGAGACAAGTGAGAAACCGTCTACAAAGAAAAGTCGCGATAGTAGAACTTTTCTAACGAGAATTGCTTTGTTGGCTGTGGTAAATATGCATGGCATTCGGGTTGCCGATTACACTGGCAGTGCCGGCCGGCCAATCTATAGTGTTGTGTAGTGGTGTGTGCCCGGTGCGTCGGCGCAACGCATGAGTTGACGACACCCACTACACAAGAGGGACCCGACCTCATTGACCTGAACTTGAGAGTTCATTTTTCGAGCGATCACCCTAGCTGTCTGTAACCGACCCGGTGCAGTCGCACAGAGGATTCTCTTGAAGGAGAATGTCGTTTGCCACGAAAACGCAGCAGCAGAACAGTCTGCGCACGAATCCCGAGTTGCAGAAGGCGCGCGACTACGACGTTGAGCACCAGTCGCATCACGAGCGCACCGACGGGCGCGAGACCACCAACCCGCTCGAGGGACGCCCGAACCGCACCGCCTTCTCGATGTCAGCGGAGGATCCGTCGAACATTGGGCAGAACTTCGGCGCCCTTCCGCCCGAAATGAGCCACAGGTGAAGCCCCTCACGCAATGCTGAACGCCGTTACTCAATGCTGAAACTGCCGGCGTTGCACTGACGTTGTTCGCACGCAGGGATGATTTTCTGGAGAGCCGCGAGTTTGCTCGTGACAAGACCACACGCGACACCAACACCGACTATGAGAACACCGCGGGGTACCGCGTATAAAACGCAATGACGCGTGGTGAAAATTCCTTTCATGCGCAAAGAGAAGCGCTGCACGCACGCACGAAGGCTGCAAACACCCACTCGCCACGCTCAACGCACGCCATAGTCCCAACGGCCCGCCATTGGAACGTCGCATTAATCGCACTCGGTGCACACACGAAATTCAGGGTATTATCCTCGTCTCCCGAAGATCCTCTGGTGCTGGTTGTGGTGTTGCTTTCGCTTCCGCTGTCGTTCCCACCGGCTCCTTCGGCACATCGGCCCGCGCAGCCGCGGCGGCGGCCCACTTCACCGCCTTGCGCAGCTTGCTCGCCTCCTCAATCTGCTTGCGACGGAAGTGCTCGCGCATCTTGTCGTTCACGAGCGGCTTGAAGTACTTGCGAGGCGGCGGCGCCCACGGCCAGTTGTACGCCGTGAGAACCGACGACGCAAACGTTTTAGCTTCGGGCACGAACGTCTTCTCCTGGACGTCCTCGGCGACCGTGTCCTTCGGCCCGTCTTCCGCCACGAGGGCCGTCCTGCGCCGAAAGTTCTTCTCGAGGACAACAAGCCCTTCCTTCGCCACGCGCGTCTTAATGAGATCACGCCTGTCATGGAATGGGGTGGAGGAGAGGAAAAGCATAAGCAGTTGCGCTCATAGCACCACAAGCTGCGTGCGACGGGAGCGACGACGTACCTTGGCACGTCCTCATTCTCGCGGCCGGGCGGCTTGAGATATCTGTACACGACCTCCGTCGGCATTCTGTCGCGTGGAAGCTTTAGGTTAGTCCGAACACATCACGAACACCCGCAAGCCTGGAGATATGAAGCGATTATCTCACCCAGTGGTCGGGTGAACGATTTGCACGTCGGTGTACGGAATCGGCCTCTCCTCATGAACAGTTTTCTGCTCTCCGTTTTCCTTGTAGTAGACAGGGTGCTATCGGGGGGAGAGAGAAGGGGTGGGGGGGGAATTACAGATCTTTCAAGGCTCGCTCGCAATTCGCAATGCAACGACAAGCACACACACAACCTTCCTTCCCCGCTTGCTTCTAGTAGGACATATACACAAGGGCATACATAATAGACACCGACACGTGAATACCACCACCGCGCAGTTGGCACCAAACGCACTTACCATGTTGACATTCTCCACGATGACCTCGCTCGTGAGCTTCAGCACAGCAAGCACCGTGCCTTGCATCCCCTTGTCCGGCCCCACCATAACCTCAACCTGGCCGATTGCTCTCCAAATCAATACCATGCACGAAGCAAGAAAAACGGCACTCATGCAGTTGTGTTGGGGACAGGCGGACACTCCCACGCATTCCCCTACACATTCACGTCACAGCCGTACAATCGTGCACGGCAGCATAGCATCGAGGGTGTTCACGGCGCATTCGCACCTTGTCTCCCGTAATGATTCGGTTCTTTTTTAGCGGCGGTGGCAGCCTGCTGTTTCGCGGCATGACCTCCTTCAACTGCCGCCGCATCACATAAGAGCTCCAATTCCGAATGAGGGGCATTCTCTTTTCACGCGCGCGCTCGCAAAGCAAGCGCCCGTACGAAAGAGATCGCAGACAGGCCCCACTTCACTGCGACAGAGTTACCGCGCGACGCTCGCAAGCGTGCTTTGTATGCCCGGCGCATGTGCGACAGGCCACACTCCAAATGATATCACCATGACATCATTATAAAAAGACCACTTCATAAAAGTGACGATTATTTGACGTCATTCCGAATTGGCAGTACCTGCGGCCGGTGCCGTTTGACCCTCGCATCGCCACAGCCGTTTCAGGCGCTGCTCGTTACTCTCCTTCAAATTCACTGACACGAGTAACAGTAGGCAGCCGTTGCTATCCTATGCGCTCTTGCCGGGCCGAGTCTTCGAAGTCCCGTTTGATGGGCGTTTGTGCGTAATGTGGCACTTGCGGTTTGGCTGACGTGGAGCGCATCTACGTCGCACATAATACTTCGTCACTCACACTTCGTCGCTACGGAGGAAAAAGTCCTGTTAACTCATGTGCCCGTGAAGGCGCGCCCTCTGCGTTGCCATGGCGAGCCCGGGGGGTGGCTATCTGCCGATGATCTCGGTTACGTACGTCGACAGAGATGGACCCCCAACCGCCAGTCCAACGTCAGACGTTCAGCCTCCGGAACAGGCGCCGACTCGAGAAACAGATGCGCAGACTGCCGAAGCCGCAAGGGTACGCGCGCCGTCCGAACATGTGACACCGGCGACAGAAACCCCCGTGGGCGCCAGTGAGGCAGATGCCACGAACCGTGCGGCTGCCGCGCCGACTGTGGACGAAGCCGCGCACGCTGCGTACCTGCTGGGCGGGCCCGAAGAGATCGCATCTTCGCACGAGGCATCGGACGCGTTCGAGCTGACGGACTTTGTGCACGACGCGACTACCGTCCCTGCGACGGCGTCCCGGGTAAGTGCGAGCTAATGTGCGCCGTGCCAATGTCACCTTGTTGGTTGCTTGTATTTGGCTTGCGTGCTGTGTTGCTGTCTTCACGGGCTATAGGCGTACGCCTCCCTCATTCTCATTCGTCTTTTTTATTTGGTGTTCGATGTCCCAGCTCTCGCGAATCGGGCAGAGTCGCACTTCGGACGCGCCGTCGCAAGAGTCCATGGCGCGGCAGAGCAGCGGGCCTGTGCAGGGTGCGGGCGTTGCGGAACCCACAGGCGCACCCGACCAGCGCACGTCCGGACAGTCGGAGGGGCGCACGTCGGGACAGTCTGCGGAGCGTCAGGGGCTGGCCCCCGGCAACGAGCGCATGCTGCAGCGGCTCTCGTCGGTGTCGTCGAACAATTCGGCGAGGCTGGCCAGGCCGTCGAATTTCGAGCGCAAATATGCGGTGCGTGGGGGTCATGTCCGGCATCACAGTGAGGGTTTAGAGTCGTATGATCGATAGCACTGTGTGTGTGTGTGTGTTTGTGTGTGTGTGTGTGTGTGTGTGTGTGTGTGTGTTTGTGTGTGTGTGTGTGTGTGTGTGTGTGTGTGTGTGTGTGTGTGTGTGTGTGTGTGTGTGTGTGTGTATGTGGTGGGTGGGTGGGTGCGGGGTTACTCGGTCGATTGTCGGGCCGCGCAAAGAAAACGGAAAACTGATGGTGCTCTCTCTCTAACTCTGTTGTCGCAGGCGCGTTCGTCGTCTCTCAACCCCACCGACATTCTCCGGAACCAGCGGCTGTCCGGCATGAACCGCATGTCCGCCAACCGTTTGTCTCACAACAGGGCGTCGCATATGTCCTCGCTCAACGCGTCCCAGCACAGCGCCATCGACTCCGACTCCTCCGCCGACGACGACATTATTTTCGAGCACCACACGCGCGAGGGAGAAGACGGCGACAAGCGCAACTCGCTGGAGATGGACACTGGCTTCTTCCACGTGCGCCTGCCGCCGTTCCTTCTCAACTACTTTCGCCGCAGCAAGCGCCTGCGTGACTGGTACTGGGACAACCGCGCCGAGTTTGAAGTGACAGTGCGAAAGTTTGTCCGCGGGTTCTTCTTCGCGATGTACCTGGTGGGTGTGCGCGCGATCTGCGTAGACTTCAGTGCACATGGATGGAGAGAAATTACAGAGAGTGAGAGATAGAGACTGTGTGGTGTGTGTGTGTGTGTGTGTGTGGGCTTGTTTGTGTGTGTGTGTGTGTGTGTGTGTGTGTGTGTGTGTGTGGGTGGGTGGGCGGG
>CALSCQ010002250.1:0-12531 GCA_943704525.1 Pigoraptor vietnamica | reverse complement strand
GGGGGGGGGGAGGAAGGAGGGGGAGGAGGGCAGGCATGCGCCGCGCACCTTCGAAGTCCCCACAAAAACATCGTTGCGCGGTGTCACGTGCGCGGGCACCCCGAATTCGCCAGCGAGAACGCGTGCGACAAACTCGGCATTGCGCTCTTTCGAAAACGACGCGCGGTCAGAAAAGAACGTGCAGTTGATGTTGCCCATGTCCTGCGCACGGGCCGTAAGCACGTCATCGCACGACCTCTTTCCCTCCCGCACGCACGCGGTGCCACTGCAACCAGAAAACGCACATGATAGACGGTTCCGCCACCACTCCGACGCCGCGCAAAGCGCACGCCATCCGCGGCCATGCGCTGGAGATTGCACTCGGTCCATTGGTTCTGCGCGCGTGCGTAGTGCAATTGGGAGAGTGAATGGAGGGTCGCGCTCATCCAGCGTGAAGTTTGCCCAGTGGACGGTCGCGCACCTGGTTGCGGCCCACGACGACCTGCGGGTTGAATGGAGGGAGTGAAAGGGGGCGAGTGCGGAATGAGCGGAGTTTCACATCATTCTCCATCCGCGTGGGCACTCACCGTCGGTTCGTTCTGCCACAGGAAGAGCACGGGGCGCACTGAGCTCCAGTTGCGGAACATCCTGCAAGTCATCGTGAGTGGGTGCGGCGTGCAAGGGCCGCATGTGACGCACAACACACACACAGCCCACCACTCCTCAAAGGCAAGGTTCCAGAAGGGGTCGTGCACGACGGATCGCAGTACAGCCGTCCCCTCCGGCCACGGCCACGCCGACTGCACGCGCGGGTACGTCAGCTACGAGAGCGCAACACAGACGAGGCACTCCCACGCACAGGTCGAGCGGTCCCTGACACGCACCGCGGCCGTGGACAAGCATCTCCTGCGCAGCATCGTATACCAGGCCATTGCATGTGCCGTGCCGAGGTGTCCATGGCGCACCGAACGCTGTGAACACTCAAATGGCTTGCAAGTGGGTTGTGCCCGAGTTCGCGCTGCCACAACGCCGTGACGTCATGACACGGTTGGCGGAGTAACCGGTTCAGGGTAAAACCGCGACTGAAAACACGCATGTGAACGACAGCGCCGCGCTTGCTGCATGCATGCGTGCTATGGGTGAGAATGCGCCGACTGGGAGTCCTGCTGCTTGTAGTACTGCCACTGTGCAGCGTATGTGCGGCGCAGTCGCTCGCATGGGAGCACACGGCCATTGACAGCGACGAAACTGACGCACCCGTCGCCATGACGGGGCACAGCATGCTTGTGCGCGGGGTGGGCGCTGTTTCTTTTGCGCGCGTCTGTGCGTATATACGTGTGCGCTGTGTGCGCGTGCTTTTGTTGAGGGTGTGCGTGTGTGTCTGTGTTTGTGCGCGCATTTGGTGGCATGTGTGCGCGTGTGAATGTGTGTATGCGGTGCGTGTGTGTGTGCATAATATGTGTGCAGTGCGTAGTATATGGCTGTGGGCGGTGTGGACCATTCAATGCACGCTAACCACAGTGCGGACTGCAGGGTGCGGCGTACGTGTACGGGGGCATCATCAACTGGGACAACGGCAAGGACGTGAAGGTACGAAGACCCCTCCTCACCACATAACACACGCCTGCACGAACTGGGAAGGCAGCATCCCTCTCCTGCATTGATTTTAAACAGTTGCGCACCCAATATTACGTGCGCAGTACGGCCATGTCCTCTGGTCGTTTTCGCCGGAAGATGCGGCGTGGGAGCGGTGTCTTGCCGAGCGTGGCACGCGGCGCGATAACATGCGGCTCAACGACAGCGTCGAAGTGGTGCACCGCGGGGGCTGGCACCGCGCCCGTGTTCTTGCGATTGACGACGAGAGCGACCACGTGCACGTTCAAATTGAGGCTGAGCCTGGCGCCAAGCAGGCTGCGACAGACGAGTCCCCCTGGGTGCCCCTTCGCAGCGTGCGCTATTACCCGCCGGCGATGAACATGCACGCGGCTGCCATAGTGGGTAACGTCATGTACGTGCACGGCGGCAAGGGGCGCAAGGCGCGCGCGACCACGGACCTGTGGGCCTACTCGTTTGAGTCTGAGACGTGGACTCACTTGCACCCGAAAGGCGTTGCGCCGGAGCCGCGGGAAATGCACACGGCCGTTGTGCTGGACGGCACCGTGTGGGTGTACGGGGGCTCCCGCGGACAGTCGGTGCTCGGCGACCTCTTCTCATACACGCCGCGCGACAACACGTGGCGGCGGTATGCCAACCCCGGTGACGGATCGTGGCCGCGGGCACGGTGGGGTCACGTGGCTGTCGCGTGCGGCGGGCGCATGTGCGTGCACGGCGGCCACGGCGAGAGTTCGGACGCCTTCTCGGACGTGTGGGCGTTTGACCCTGTGACGCGGTCGTGGGAGAATCTCACGCCCGCGGGCGAAGGACCCCGCGCTCGCAAGGGGCATTGCGCAGCCGTGTGGCACGGCAGCATGTACATTTTTGGCGGCAACGACCGCTCGGAATTTCTCGACGACACTTGGGCATTCGATTTTGCGCGGGGAACGTGGACGCCGGTAGACGTGCGCACGCGACCGCCGGCGCGCAACTTCCACCGGTGCGTTGTGATCAAAGACACGCTGTATGCGTTTGGCGGGAACAACCAAGGGGGTCTCGTGGCCGACATGTGGTCTTTGCGCCTCGCGCCATAAAATTGGGATTGGGTGTATTCTTTTTGGACCATGTACGCGACAGTGCACTGCCACACGCAGGGCACAATGCCGTGTCACATGTCACGACCATAGTTAAACGGATGCGAGCGCGATGAGGACCGAGCCACGCAATGCGAGTGAGGTGGCAGCCGAGCGCAGTAATAAGTCAGAGGATGTGGGACCGAGCCATCACGCATTGCGAAGTTCGGGCGTGAGGTACGGCAGGCCAAGTGCCTCAAACACGTCCCTTTCGGTGGGCGTTGGGACGCGCACACCCTCGAACACCTTGTCGGCGCCGGCCCGCACGACGTCGCGGTACAATCCGCGGTTGCTGAGGGACATGTTGTTCTTCTTAGCCAGCAGGCGCATCGAGCGATTCAGGTGGTCCGACCCCGTGAAGTACACGAGCGCGCATGCCTCCTCCGCCGGCGGCACAATGATGACGTCGAGGCGGCGGTGCAGTCGGCCCTCGCCGGGAAGCAGGCACACGCCCATGTACCGCGACTGCGGCCCGTCCCGCCCGCGCGACAGGTCGTCCGTCAGGAACCCCCGGCGCCGCAGTAGCGTCAACAGGCGGTCCAGAAGGCTGTGCGCATCCACGTCGTCGTCGGCGGTGGTGAGCATTACGTCGACGTCCCCGCAGTCCGCCTTGCCGCGGCGGTACGACCCGCACGCCTCCCCGCGAAGAGTCGGATCGACAGTGCGCGCGGCCTCGAGCACAGTCGCCTCAATTTCAGCCACCTCTGCCCGCGGAATGCGCTGCTTGAACTCGTCGTAGTAACGGACCCCAATGCGCTGCTGTGAATTGAGCTTCAATCCCGGAATAACACCGTCGCGCAGGTCGGCCACGGATTTCGCACCGAGGTTCATCCAGCGAATGGCCGCCTCGGGGCCCGCGCCCCAGACCCCGTCGAGCGCTTCGAGAATCGCATCCCTCTCTTTGTTGCGTTCCACGCGTGGTAGGGTGCCGCTTTCGATGATTTCGGCTATCTTCGTCGCGAGACTTTCGCCTATGCCGCGAATGGACAGCGCGTCGGCGCGTGTAACAATTTTGCGGGGGTGGCGCGAGATGGCCTGAATGGCCTTCGTCGTACTGAGCGTCCGCCACTTATCTCTGTCGCGTTCGTACTGCCCACGCAGCTTTGTCAGCACTTCGATAATGGCGAGGTTTTCGGGCGGCGTGTCTGGTGCGGCACCGAGGGGATGCGGGCGCGCGCACGCCCACGCGGCCGTCGCGGGCCTGCGCGGCACCCCCGGGGCACGGCGCGGGGAGTCCCGCGAGGGGGGGCCGCTGTCGTCGTCGTCCGAGTATGGCATGGCGGCGCTGTGGCCTGTGCGCAAAAGCAGGGGACGCTTGTCTCTCCTTCTCCGTGTGTGGGATGCAAGACGACCAATGTCAGCCAAACAATGGCGACCAATCAGCGCGCTTGCCGAATCCTCGCACATGTCCCACAAGTGTAGCGCTGTTACACCCGGCGCAGCTGATAAGCACGGGCGTCTGTGCGTTGCCTTCGTGTTGTATGAGCCGAGAGAAGGTTAGCATCTCCCTCGATAAGGACGAGAAAGTCTTCGGACTTCAACATACACACATTGTGGTTAAGGCACTGCCTTCGGGCGTCTTACCCATTTTTTCAGGTGATTCTTGTCCAGAGACTGACACCGGGGACCTGTATAGACACAAAAATATGACTCAGAAGAAAATGCAACACGGTGCTTCAATGCTTCTGCAAATAGCGCCGACAACCCAGCATTTTATTGCGGCATGCTTCTCCTTTTTTGTGTCGGCCGAAATGCCAACGGACTTTGACGTGAAGGACCTTGAACTGAACGAGGCGCTGAAAACACACAAGGTGCATGCACCTGAGACGTCGAATGATCCTCCACTCTCCATGCCGTTGCTCGGCTCGCGCTGCATGCCGGCATGCCACGGTTTGTTAACCAGCCCGGCTCAACTGCGCTGTACAGAACAGTTGCCGAAGATCAGTTGTTTCAGGGCGGGGTCGTGCCCACTACCCCGGATAATACGGATATCGGCCTCCTCGCACCCTTTTTAGTTACGTCGATGACGTCGTCCGCGGAGGGCGCGCGCTGATTGGCCGCGCGGTTGCTTGGAAATCCCGCCCAGCTGATTCGCGGCCGCCGCCCTTTATTACAGCCCGCTGTTCAGTACCAGAGATGTATGGAAAGTCCCTTTATTACGGAAACAGCTGATGCGCAGTGCGTTTATTTTGGGCAGAGGCCTTGTTTTG
This sequence comes from Pigoraptor vietnamica, assembly GCA_943704525.1. NCBI lineage: Eukaryota > Filasterea > Ministeriida > Capsasporidae > Pigoraptor > Pigoraptor vietnamica. The sequence goes on along the minus strand of CALSCQ010002250.1, from coordinate 7,616 downwards.
CAGTAGCCCAATGACCCGCCGCGCCCCGCAAACCGCGCCGCAACGCCGAGTGGGGCAGTCAGCTGCGGATGCGGGCGGTCGCACTCGCAGCCTCAAGTGTGCGTGCGTGTCGGACAGGGGGGCACGCGAAGGCTGTGTCAGTGAAGGGGAAGGAGAGGGAAGTTCCAGGGCCGCAGGGTCGCCGAGTGCAATGCTCGTGCAAGGCAGGCGGTGCGACAAGGGGCGATTGTGAGTTTGAAAATGGAGCAGGACAGGCGCGTGCGGAGAGAGATCGCCAACTCCAACGAGCGGCGGCGCATGCAGAGCATCAACGCAGGATTCGACCAGTTGAAGGAGCTGATTCCCCACTGTGACGGCGAGAAATGGAGCAAGGTGCGTGCGACCTCTAGACGACTCCCCTTTGTGTGGCACCAGCTGAGCAGTGCGAGTGCACACAGGCCACTATTCTGCAGCAGTCGGCGGACTACATTCGCGCGCTGCAAGGCTCCAAGCTGTCGCTGGAGGAAGAAAACGCGAAGCTACGGCGGCTCCTCTGCAACTACAGCCAGGGGGACGCCGACTCTGTACCACGCACGGCAAACTGCGACGTGCGCTTTGCCAGCAAGCTCGAAGACATGGAGGTGAGCGACGAGGGCGACCTCAGCGATTCGAGCGCGGCCGTTGTGCCAGGTCAGACGCCGCCCACCGCGAGCCACATCGAGCGCGCGCGCGCGGCGGCCATGCCGTCGTACTCGGCCCCCCTCGCCACCAGTCCGCCCGTCACGAGCGGCCACTGGTACGGGGCCGGCGCCACGTGGAGCGGACCGCAAGACACGCATATGCAAGGTGCGGACGACCCCGTCGACATGGGGCGGCACAACCTGAACACAATTGTCGAAGCCATGCGACACCTCGAGGGCGAGGCGTTGGACGACCCCTACGGCGACGGCAGCAAGCGCAGCCGCAGTAGGACGAACAGCCGGTCCCGACCCATGCCGATGGGCGGACGGAAGCTCTCCGTCTCCTGACGGCCGAACGAATGCGTGTACATAGATGCGATGTAAATAGCGTGCGTGCGTGCGTTGGGATCGCGTGAGGGTGCGAGAAGGAAGGCGTGCCGGGGGCCCAGGAGGTGCCACAGGAGCAACGGAGGAGGAATGATCAGCGGTGCCTGCGAGGCGCGCTTGTTGAATACAACGCAGAGGTGTTGAGTGCAACGCAGAGTGCAAACGCATGCCGATGCGCGTCAGTCCTGCTTGACGTGCTGCGGCGCATCGTGCGCGTGGCGGGGCTTCTTCTTCCCCGCAAACGTGTCCACAGCGAGGCCAAAAAACACGAGGCCCACGCCCCACCACTGCCGCGTCGTCAGCGCGTGGCCGAAGACGAGGACGGACACGAGAATGGTGAAGAACTTGCGCGTCGTTGTGACGACCGAGCACGTGAGGGGGCCAAACTTCTCCACTGTGAGGAATATGAAGTTCTGCCCGAGGGCGCCGACGAGCGAGAGGGTCGTCGCGTCCTCGATGATGTCGGGATTTCGCTGCACAAACGCCAGCGCATCCGTAATTTCCCCAGACACGACCATGACTGCGCGGAAATCGACCGTGAGATGACGTTACCGCCGACGCACTGACACAGCACACAATGCACGCGGCGACGGAATGACCACCCACAGAGGAAGAGCATGAGGGCCGCGCAGGCGTTCATGTAGTACATGAGCTGGTGGGCCGTCGTGTTGTGGTGCTCCATCATCTGCTCCTGCTGCGGGCCCGTCAGTCCGTCGCACAGCAGCGACACGGCCAGCAGAAATAGCCCGTAGCCAAAGTGCGGGTGCTCGTGCGCCGCCCCCCGCTTGTCCTGCGCCGGGGACCAGGCGGGGTGTCACAGATCAGCGCCAGCGCAGGGGCGCGGCCAGGCAAAATGTCCGCGGCCCGCACCTCCTTCCACATGAACATGGCAATGCCGACCGAGAGAAGCACGACGCAGATGTACTTTGCGAGCGGATACCGCCGGCGGTTGATCACGACGCCGAGCAGAAGCACTGCAAAACGGTGGTCAGACACAGACACACCGACGCGCAACGCAGAAGCACAAACATACCCGGCACCGGCTTGCACGACTTTGCGAGCACCTGCAATAAATCTACGTAAGATTGCTGTGGACTTCACGTTTCCAACAAATCAACACAATTCACGCACACACATGCGAGGCACACCTGTGTCGGATAGTCCACGTACGCCAGCGCATGGTTGCTTGTGATCATGGCGCCAATGTATGTGAGCGCGCTAAAGGCAAACTTGAAAATTGGCGTGCTGTTCTCCGGCTGCTTCGTCACCTTCCACACTGAATCCACGCGCAGTCAGTCCACGCAACACATGTGTCTCCAGCGCAATAAAGGGACTAACGACCGCAGTCACTCCTTCCCTCTCTGCCATGCAATTGTCAGCCCACCGAGAAGCCCGCAAAGCGCGTTGACGATGCACTGCACAAAAACGATGGCCATCGTGTAGCGGAAACGCTCCCGGAGGACGCCATATTCGTTCTGTGTTCTGCGTTTCACAAGGGCCAGGCAGACTGCGGGCGTCAGGCGAGCCCAATCGAAGCGAACGGACGCATGGAACCCACATTTTCTCCTGGAGAATGCCGTACCACAGGTAGAAGAGGTAGATGCCGCCCACGCACAGCACGAACGCGCCCAGGCCGCCGGGCTTCTTGATGAAGCGGTGGCTCATTCTCTGCGCGACAGACAGCCCTCGCGACGTGCGTCCAATCCGAGGGGCGTTCGTGTTGCTTTTCAAAGGCCGGCCGTGGTGGCAGTGGTTGCGTGGGTGTGCATGCCGGCATCAGTGTGACGCATCCCTGCGTGCGAACTTGAATCCCCCGGATGATGGCTTCACTGCGGATGCGCGGTTCGCGGTTTTTTTCTTTTTTCTCATCAAACTAGACACAAACACACGCACAGACACACACACACACACACACACACACACACACACACACACACACACACACACACACACACACACACACACACACACACACACACACACACACACATGCACACACACACACGCATGCACAGACCCCTCACGCGCACACTAAGGCACACGTGGCAGTTCGCCATTTGCCAAGGTGCAAAGCGACGTAACAGTAGTTACAGCTTTATAGACCCCTCCAGGGGGCCCTGGAGCACGCAGCGCAACGCAACGGCAGAGACACTGCAAAAAAATAGGACGATGGGAATAGGGGAAATTAGAACATAAGGCAAACATAACGAGAGCAATAGCATCGAAACACACGCCCGCTGCACAATGCATCGCACCACGCAAAAGACGCAGGCACACGCAACACCCAGACGAAAGATGGAGAAGGACCGAATCACTATTTGTCAGCCGAGGCGTGATCAGCGCCGCGAGTAAATAAAACGAGAATGATTCATAAATTGCCGCACAATTGGGGGGCAGCAGCACAATGGAATGGCAGACGGATCACTGCCTTTCGACTCCTCGAAACCAACGCACCTCACACATGGGTACGAGAAGGCACTTTCTCCGTCTGCGCACTTGTCGGCGCACTCGCCGGCGCGCTCTCCGGCTTCACCGCTGCTTGCCTCTGCGAGGCCGGCGGTTTCGCCCTTACCATTAAGCGTTCCGGCACGGGCGTCTTTGTCTTGATGAGCCGCGCAAGCATGCGCACTTTGAGGTCCGCAGCGAGGTCCGAGTTGACCTTGCGCGCGGGCATCGTGAGGATGTATCGGTCGAAGCCGCCCACTTTGTCGATCGTGCGGAGGACGCGCGTTGTTGCCCGACAGCGGATCACCTCGCCCAATATTTCGCTGTGGAAGCTCATCTTGACTGCGTTCGGATAGCTGAGCTTGATGGTGCGGTGGTTGGAGAACGTCACCGAGTTGCCCTTGAGAATCTTCTGTGTGCCAAACAGGCCGCGCAGGGCCTTCCTCGGCTGGAAGTCGCGCAGCATGCGCGAGACCATCGACGCCATGGCGCGCTCGACAGCCTTAAGCAACCACCTTCAGCAGCCCTTCCAAGCAGCCCCGAAGCAAACCCACGGCACGGAAGCAAGCGACCGGGGACGAGGAAATATCAGCGCGTGCCAAGGTCGAGACCAGAGTTGTAATGACGCACATGTGACGAAAATGTTCGGTAACGTGGATGACGTGCGTGTTGAAGCTGGCTTCCGGTACAAGCAACTCGAAAAAACCGCTCATTACTTGCACTGACAAAACATTCAACAATGCTGCAAGCTGTCGCGGTCGCCGTTGCGCTGCTTGCGCTGACCGCATGGGCGCTGCGTCGGGGGCGAGGTCGTGGCCCCTGGCGCGTCTGCGTGGTCGTGCTGGGAGACATTGGCCGCAGCCCACGCATGCAGGTTGGTACTGCGCTTGGGTCGGAATGCCACGTGCTGCTGTACGTTTGTCGTAATCATCACACAGCTGTTCGCTGTTATCCTCCGTGTGTTGACTGCCATTTTCGCACGTTCTGAAATGCAGTACCACGCGGTGTCGTTGGCGCGTGCCGGATGCCTCGTCGACATGGTCGGGTATGCGGGAGCGCGACCCATAGCGGCCGTCTGCTCGAATCCGGCCATTCGCATTGTCCATCTCCGGCAGTTTCCATGTGAGTCGCGATCTCAAGGCGTGTTATTCCTATTCGTAATGCTCACTCACGCCACAATCACCAGCCGTGCCGCGCCGCTTGTTCGTGTTGGGGGCGCCGTTGAAGGTCGCCTTCCAGGTTGCACAGTTGCTGGCAACCTTACTCGTGCGTGTGCGTGCGCCCGACTGCCTGTTGGTTCAGGTCAGTAGCATCTCGTTAGTCGGGTTTGCTTCAAGGGTGCTAACTGGCGCGCGCAGAACCCGCCCTCCATACCCACGATCGTGATTGCTCGTGTCGCGTCGTGGATTCACGGAGCGCGCTTTGTGATTGACTGGCACAACTACGGGTGGTCGCTGTTGGCACTTTCGCTTGGCGTGGAGCACGCGATCGTCAAGTTGGCGCGATGGTATGGGTTCCGGGAGCTTCTACATGTCGCTGTACTTGCACTTCTCGTGACGCTGTCTATTGCAGGTACGAGAGCGTCTTCGGACGCGTCGCAAATGCGCACTTGTGCGTTACGCGTGCAATGGCTGCGGACTTGGCTGCAAACTGGTCCATTCGCGCAACCACACTGTACGATCGCGCCCCGCCGCAGTTCAGGAAAGCGACAACGGAGGAGTCTCATGAGGTGAGCAAGGTTCGACATGTCTGCTTGAACGGGCTTGAATGTCTGTTGTTGAGTGTTAATACCGCACGCAGCTCTTCAGACGACTGCGGTTCGGCGACGATGATGACACTTCCGAGGCAACAATTTTCACTCGCAAGCGAGAGGGCCGTGTCGAACTGCGACAAGACCGCCCTGCTCTCCTTGTGAGCAGCACCAGCTGGACCGAGGACGAAGATTTTGGAATACTGCTCGATGCCTTGGTTGCGTATGACCATGCGGCTGCCCTCCGCAGCGGACTTCCCCGCATTGTCTGCGCAATCACAGGCATGTTTGCTTGGTTCTCTGACACCTGTGGTCGTCACACGAACCGAATGTTCCACTTACATGTGTGCATATCTTCCACCGCTTCTTTAGGAAAAGGCCCTCTGAAAGGACATTACGAGAGTCTCATTGCGGCACAGCAACTCAAATTTGTTCAAATCAAGACGCTATGGCTGGAGCCCGAAGACTATCCAGTTCTAATTGGTTTGTGTGTGTGTGTGTGTGTGTGTGTGTGTGTGTGCGGTGTGTGTGTGTGTATGTGTGTGTGTGTGTGTGTGTGTGTGTGATGTGCAGGCAAGCATTTGACACCAACTGCTCGCAGGGTCCGCTGACCTTGGCGTCTGTCTTCACATGTCGTCGTCTGGACTGGACTTGCCGATGAAAGTTGTCGATATGTTTGGTTGCGGACTCCCTGTTTGCGCCATTGGTTTCAGTTGGTAAGTGCGCCTGCGTTATTCTATATTAACTCAAACCTTCTAATCTTCTGCCTTCTTGTACAAAGCTTGAACGAGCTCGTGGTGGATAAGAAAAACGGCCTCGTATTTACGACCGCTTCAGAACTTGCTGTACAATTGGAGGTTCGTCTATAAATGAGTGTGTTTGGGTTGTGTGTGAGTGTGTATGTGTGCACGTGCGTGTGCGTACTTGTGTGTGTGCGTGTGTGTGTGTGTGTGTGTGTGTGCGTGTGTGTGTGTGTGTGTCTGTGTGTGTGCCATGTGTGCGTGGAGCGCAGTAATACTGTACGGTGCGCGCGTTTGCACATTTTCACATTTCTGCATTGTTCTAGGGACTCTTCCGCGACTTTCCTTCCAACACAGCCGAAATTGACCGCCTACGGAGGGGTGTGAGCGAATTTCAACGAGTTCGATGGGACGATGCTTGGAATGCAGATGCTGCGCCAATTCTTCTGAGATAAAGGTTCATTGGTGGCAAAATATCTAGTGCTTATGTAGATGTGATCTTATAGTAAGTAGTACCTCACACTGATCGATCTATCTTCGTCAGTATCTAACTGTATCTCTCTCTCTCTCTTTCTATAACAGAAGAGTCAACGAGGGTTCAACCTCTATGACTGCCAGGTCTCTTTCTATCAGAGGAGCCCACGGACACGCATCTATGGTCGGTCTCTGACACCACTCTCGAGCCGATGTACATGCTGAACAAACACACGCACACACGCACGCACGCACACACCACGCACATACACACGCCTATACACACACGCCTACACACACACGCACACAGACACACACACACACACACACACATCTCTGCTGCCTCTTCCCTCTTCATGACGCAAGTTGTTGGGCACCCTCGATTGTTGTATCGAAATACAGCATGACTCCCTTTGTGCCTTTGACAAACTGTCAGAAAACTTTTTGACAAACTGTCAGAAAACTTGTGCTCATGTGCCAAACAAATTTGCCCCCAAATATACCATCTTCCGCTACGTTGTTTCTTCAAACTAGGTATTGAGGCGTCGAGTGCAGAAGCTACTGTTGTCAAGTCGACAAGTATCTTGACAGTGGTGGTGGGATCACGATGTTACCCTAAATTTTTTAAACTCGTGTGGCCTCTTTGATCTCATGTAAAAAAACGAACGAACTTTTGTTGAGGTAGAAGGAGCCTGTCACTATCGCCATGGCCACCACCAATGCGGATCCTGAAGATGACTGGGAGTCGGCTTGGGATGCCGGGAAAATCGCGCCCGCAACAACCGTAGCAAAGCCAAAAGCCGAGAAAGCCACGGATTTGACGGAAGGTCTTGCACAACTCAGCATCAAGACCAAAAGTGGATCTCCACAGCCAGCGGCCTCAGGCCAAGCAAAGACACGGCCTGTCAATGACGGTATGTACGGGGCACTCGCTCTGTAGTGTTTGTTGTGGTTTGACGGTGCGGACTCATCATGCGCAGACGTTTCTTTTGATCGCGTGGTTGAGGCCTATGGTTTCCCCGCTGAAATGAAGGCCGCTGAGCTGACGCGCGAGTTGGCTCCGTTGGTGCCTCACGCGGGGCAGTACTCTCTCAAGTGGGTCGACTCGACTCATGCGCTTCTCACCTTTGCGACGGCTGCGGCAGGTGTGTGCGTGGGGGG
>CALSCQ010002248.1:0-12177 GCA_943704525.1 Pigoraptor vietnamica | reverse complement strand
GGGGGGTATTTGAGTTGCGGAGAGCACTCGGTTGTCGCGTGTGCATGCAGTGCGGCGTATTGCACTCGTTGAGTGCGAAGTGTTTTGTATGTCGGCGGTGCATGTGTGTGAGCGTCTGGCGTACAAGCTCATGTGCTTCCTATTAGAATTCCGTGGCCGCCTTCCCGTTGTCCGTCTTGCGAGGGAGACGACATCACACACACACGCACACACACACACACACGCACACACACACACACACGCACACACACACATGCCGTCTACAGGTCCGAAGTTTGTTGTGATCGCTTTGCTGACGCCTGCATCTCTTTACGCCGCAGGTCCTTTCGATTGCCGCCTTTGCGCTTGTTGCGGCGCCGGAGTGCACCCCCAGCTACAACTACAGCGACCTCGATGGCACGTACAAGTCGCGCGCCACGTTCTTCCTCGCGATTGGCATCATCTCGTTCATTCTCTCGTTTGCGCTGCTCGGCATCTACATTTTTGCGTTTGACCGCATGCCCGCCATCTTCAACCTCGCCGAGGCCGTGACGACGGCTGTCTACGCCTTCCTGTGGCTGCTTGCGTCGGCGCTCCTGGCGTCTGTTATTTCGCACTACGACTCGTATTACTGGCGCATTCATGGCGTGTGCCCGGACGTTGTCACCCACTACCAGTCTGCCACGGTGCGTGTGCTTGAGCGTGTGTGTGGTGCGTGTGCGTGTGCGTGTGCGTGTGTGCGTGCGTGCGTGCGTGCGTATGTGTGTGTGTGTGTGTGTGTGTGTGTGTGTGTGCGGTGACAGTGGATGATGTTTTTGTGTTCGGGTTGCAAGTCATGGCACACTCTGTCGCTTCCAGTTGGAATGTGTGAATTGGTTGTCATAAGCTGATGTTTGGTTTGGGTTCTAATCCCGGCCCCTGCCCCCCCTTTTTTTTTCTTTTTCAGATTATTGGCTTCGTGAACATGCTCCTCTACATTGGCGGCACGTACTTCGTTTACAAGGACCACCGCGACGGTCGCCACGGCGGCAGCCCCTCGTCGGTCTAAGGCACTCGGAGGTGTCTGTGGCTGCGTCCGCCGCGTGTGTCCCCGTGCCTCTCTCCTCTCTTGCTCTCGCGTGGGGTGCCGATGCACCGCGGACTGCGCTAGGCGTCGTCGATCGCTTTGCGTGTTTGTGCCGGGATGTTGTCGTATTAAAAACAAAAGAGGCATACAACTCGCGCATCGTTTGGTGGGGGCTCCACGTCAGTTGTATGAGGACGTCCAGCGAAGCAGGCAGAGGGGAAGCGGGGTAAGTGGTCTCTGCGACATGCCGTACGACCAGTAACCGTATGACCAGTAACGAGCTATTGCGCGAGAGCCGGTCGAGCGGTACCCAGTGACACGACGAGGCACCACACGCGACTTGGTTCGATATGTCTATTCGCACTTTCTCAGACGCCCGCGTCAGGTGCCACGCCCCTTCCCCTCAAAGTGCTGCACGAGCTGCTCAACGCGCGCCATAACGGCGCGGCGCCTGGCCGACGCAGACATCGCCGCTGCCGAGCTCTCGGCTCCTCGCGCGGATGCGGGTGCAGGTCCAACATCGGCATTATCTGCACACTCCGACTGCGACAGCCGCTGGCGCAGCGCGTCCGCCTCCACTCTGAGCGAGTCCAGCTCGCCGGTGAGGGCGCGCACCGTGTCGAGAAGCTCCGTGTGCATCGCCGTCTCCTGCGCCACGCGGCTCTCGAGCGCCGCTGCCGCGCGGACAACTTCGTCGCGATCGCGCTGGCACGTGCTCAGCCGCGCACGCAGCGACGCCACGTACTCGAGCCGCTGCGCGACGAGAACCGCGAGGCCCTCCGTCTCCATGGTTATCGTTGCCATGGCGAGCTCTCGCTCGGTCGACGACGAGCTCATCCCTGGAGCGGCACTCGCCACCTCACTTCCCGCGCTCGATTCCCGCGAAAGTGCGGGAAGAGGGAGCGTCCTCCACGCGTCATCCGACCCGTCGCAAGCATCCGCGTCCGAGTGCGGGAGTGCGGCAATCGCGGCACGTGCGCGAGCAGACACGGCCTGCGCTGCGAGGCGGCGCATGCGCTCGTGCTCCACCTTGCTGTTCATCGCAAAGAGCTGCGAGTCAAAGTCGTCCATCTTTGTCGTGAGCGTGCGGTTGCGGAGAAGAGCCTCGGCAACCGCGCGACGCAGACCCTCCTGTTCGCGCCGGAACGTCTCAATCTGGCGGGTGGAGCGAAAGCGAGGAGCGTGTTAGGGGTGAGCTCTATAAGTAGAGGCAGAACGAGTTAACAGCAGTCACAAACCTGTTCGTACGCAATGGCCATGGCGGCGGGATCGGCGTCCTGCGCCTTCCGCATCTCTGGGGAAGGAAAATACGCGGTCAATGATCGAAGAGGAGCCAATAAAGGACACACACACACACACACACACACGCGCGCGCGCGCGCGCACACACGCACCGTCCAGTGCCTTCCTGAGCACCAGCGCCTCCCCAGAGGCCTCTTCCGATTTGCGCGCGATGCGTTGGAGTCGGCCGACAAGCCCGTCGTTCGCCTGCTGGAGCTCCTGCAGCTGCGCCTTGGCCCACTCGGGACCATGCGAGTCCTCGGCGGGTCGGTCTTCCAGCGGCGGAAACTTGCGCCGAGGGACGCGGTCTGACGTCAGTTCGAACAGCGCAATCGCAGTTTCCACGCCGCGGATCACGTGCTGCCCAACCGACGTCATCGAAATGGTCGCAGCCTTCACGCGCGCGTTCCCAGCCGGTCCACCCTCCGACACCGCGCCAATCGCTGCAGTCGCCTTGTCCACGGCCGCGCGGTAGGCGGCATGGGCGGCGTCCGTGACGAGCGACTGCCCCCCTCGCGCGACCTCCGCCACGTGCATGAGAACAGACACATCCGGCCCAATGTACTGCGTGCGCCGTGACGTCGCGTCCTCCACGCACGTGGGATGGCCCGTGTGCATAGCCACTCGAAGGCGAAGCCCGCGAAAGACGACCTGCCCGGTCCCATTCGGCGCAGTCCCCTCTATTGCGCCCTGCTCCCCTTCTATTGCCCCCTTCCCCACGTCCGCGCTCTCGACGACGACCGCCGCCTGGGGACGTTCGAGGAGCGCATCGGGCCACTCGGCGTCCAGCATGGCGCGGTGCACCTCCGCGCAAAACGCCGCCGCATCGACGGCCGACGCAAACGCCGCCATCCACGTGCACGCCTCCGAGCGCACCGCGTAGCCCCCCAGGCGGCTTGTGCACGCGCGGAGGGCGCCGTCGTGCACGCACATCGCGTGCTTCATGACGGCAAAGTCCTGCGCCCACAGCTCCTCCGCACCGTCCACGCGGCAATAGACAAGACTCACGTGCCCAGAGGGGCCGGGGGCGTCGTCTTCTTTCGGCGTGTCCTTGTCGCCCGGCCCAGGTGACTGCAAGGGAGGGAACGAACGGGCGGCCACTTCGCGCGGAAGGAACTGCGCAGGCAATCGGGGAAATGTGCGGGGTCAAAACCGGTTCACAATAACGGCTGGAAACCCAACTCACGCATATTCACAGGCACACAAACTCCCACACAAGCGCACACACACACAAGCGCCACACACAAACTCCCACACAAGCGCGCGCACAACTGCGGTAGATTCAACTCGCCTGGTATATCTTCTGGCGCGTATCAAGCCCCTTTAGCGAATGCTCGCCCATGTCCGCGACCGCGGGCGACCCAATCGCCTTCATGTCGCCCTCAATCTCCGCCAGCACCGCGTCCGTAACGAGCACTTCCCCGCCGCGCGCAAGCGACTCGACGCGCGCCGCCCTGTTCACAAAGGGGCCGTAGTAATCCGTGCGGCCGCTAATGGGGTTCTGATGCACCATCGACGCAACGCCCGTGTGCACGCCCATCCGCACACGCAGGCCGCGAAAGAGCGGCTGTCCCGTGGGCAGCACGATCAGCTGCGAGTCGGCGTGGCCGTGGAAGACGCCAGGCCAGTCGGCGGACAGAAGCTCGAGCTGCGCGCGCAGGCACCACTTGACCTGGAGGGAATGAAGGGGCGCAGGGTGAGGGACCGGCGACAGAGACGGAGCATATCAGAATGCACACATAGAATATATCACTAAGGCGACGGTCGAGAGCAACACAGCGCATGGGATTTCTCCGCCACAGTCACTGCGAAATGCCGCGCGAACAAAACCGCCGCATGCGCCCACCGCTGGAAGGGCTTCCTGGAAGCAAACCATGAACGAATCCCCAACGGTTTTCACCTCGTACCCGCCAATTTCGCCAAGCAGCCGCCGTAGCACCGCGTCGTGTGTCGCGAGTGCGCGCGCCATGTCCTCCGGGTACGCCTCCCACAACCCCGTGCTGCCCTGGATATCCGTGTAAACGAGCGTGACGCGGCCGTGGGGCGCGCGCTCAGACCATGCGGCGATGCTGGCGGCAAATTTTCCCAGCTTTGCGGCAAACTCCTCGCACTGGCAACGTGTTCGGAGCAGCTCTGCCTCGAGATTGCTCTGCCGCACAAGCAGCGAATTGACCCTGTCGAATGCCGCCGTCAGCCCCGCCTGCGCCTGTGGCGTCGGCTGGTGCAGCGCCTGCGTGCGAGTGGAGAGCATCAGCACAGAGTCACGCACAGTCACGTGTCCATTAGAAACACGCAACAAGAGTGACGCTCAATGTGATTCACATTAACGTAACAGAACAGTCCGAGAGAGAGAGACAACGAACAGTGTGTATGTGTGCGTGAGTGTGCATCTGCCCCGTGCGTGTGTGTGCCAGTGTGTCAACGGATTCCATGTGTGTGCTTGCGGTGATGCATGGAATTGCCCAACGCAGTGAGGGCGCACCAGTGCTGCAGGTGAAGCCCCCTCCCCCCGCGCCCGGGGTACGTCAGAACACGGGCGCAAGTGACGTCAACACCGACACAAGAAGACGCACCTCCAGCTGGCGCCGTAGTTCCCCGATCTCCTTGTCATAGTCCCTGTTTCTGTTCTCAAATTCGGCGCGAATCCAGTCGCGGAATCGCAGCGCGGCCTCCCCCACCTCACCATTGCCGTTGTCGCGCGAGAACAGCTCGTGCGACAGCAGCTCGAAGACATCCACACCGCTCACGCGCTGCAGTGTTCCTACGTTCCGAGGGGCAGGTAAGCAAAAAAGCGCCTGTGTTTGTGTTTACGCCATCAACCACACACACACACACAGATGTCGTTGATAATTTAAATTGTTACACAGCGTGCGCAACCCACCCTGTTGCCGCCACGGTCGCACCCACTCCTCTCGCGGGTTCAGCAACTTCTCGACGGGCAGTCCGCGGTCCCCAGACAGCCGCCGCGCGTGCGTTGCCGTCTCAAGCGACTCTCTTCGTCTGCCCGTGGGAAGGCTTCGCCGCCGCTCGTGCCCAGCGGTCGGCGCCACGGGCGAGCGGCGGCCGGTGTCGGAACAGTCCTCGGTCGACGTTCTTCGCCTAGACGAGTCATCTCCGGCGCTGTGAAGAGAGCTCGCGGAAGACTGAAGCGAAGTTACCGAGGCCGACAACGGCGTGAACGAGGACGCTGCGAGCCCCGCCGGTGGCACCGACCCCGACCGTCCCTGGCGCGTTGCGCGCGGGGACCCCAGTGGGCTCAGCGACGGCGGCGACCGACCAAGGTCCGAGGTCGACGTCACGCGACGGTCGCTCTTGTCGACAGTGCCGAGGGAGGTGTCGCGGGAAGTGCGGCGCCCAGCGAGGTCGTCCGTTGAGCGCGACGTAGGCATGCGCGGAATCTCGAGCATGGAAGTGGGCGATGGAGTGCCGCTTCGCTGCCGCGCAAGAGGCGGTGGCGTCTGCGGGGTCGAGAGGAGGCCGTCCTTGCGGGAGGCCTTGGCCTCTGCAGGCTCCTTGGAGCCCACAATGAGGCGCCGCATTTCTCACTCGGCACGCTACCCTCTCATTGCATTTGCTAGCATGGAATAGGGGACAACGCACGCACGGCAACGCAACCAAGTGCGACTTGCGTAGTCGCTCTTGCGTCTCTTGTATGAAAAGACGTTTGAACTCAGGTTCAGCGCAGGGGGGTCAAAAAATGTGTCGGACACACCCAGGATGTCCGGACAAATGTCCGGGTGTCTTAATATTCTAGTTAAGGTAATATACGGGCTAATAATGCTTGAAAAAGATTTCCATTCATGGTAATATATTTATATGGTGAAATAGGATCAGTGGTCATCCGGGGTAAGAGAATTTCACGTTCGAAAATAAAGCCGCTCACTATGGAAAATGTACCGGTTTTTCGTCCCGAATAAATTATCTATTGAATTTTGTATGGCCCATAGTCAAGCCATAGTGGACACCACGAGACTATTGCCCATCGATGGCCTCTGTTGCGCTTTGCTTGCTTGCGGAGGGCTCAAGTTCGACGCAGCCATCCCAACATTTTCTCCCTCTTTCTTCCTCTCCCCGTGCCATCCGCGCCGAGGCGTCTAAGGTGGGGGCTCTCTTCGATGCTGTGGGGTGGATTGCGCGCCGTTTAATCGTGGTCCTGGATGTGGGGATGGTGGTGTGCGATGCGGGGCTGTTGAGCAATTGGCAAATAGTTGTGCCGAGTTTGGCGTGCGGTTGTCCCATTCGTCAGAGGTGTGCTTTGTTTGAAAGTCGCTGTGAACTGCAGTGAGTAGAGAGAAAGATGTGGTGTCGAATTCGTCTGGCCATTTGTAGTATTTCGAGTCGCTGCATTTCGTTCACGAGGGACCCGCGTGCACGTGCATGTGGCCTTGGTTGTGGAGCCGTGTGCGGGGGTCGCGCATCTCGCACCCCCTATCTATCTCTCTCGCACGCGCATTTGCCAGAATGGGTGCCCTTTCGTTTCTTCAGTCGTCTGACGCAAAACTCGCAACTTCTTTACTCTCCTCGCACACGCACAAAAAACGCATCATCAACACATCGCACGCACGCACAGCTGCGAGAATGCTCATTCCGAAGAAGAACCGCGTCACCATCTACGAGAACCTCTTCAACGAGGGCGTGATGGTGGCCGTCAAGGACTTCAACGCCCCCAAGCACCTTGAGCTCGAGGTGCCCAACCTCCACGTCATCAAGGCCCTCCAGTCGCTCAAGTCGCGCGGCTACGTCCAGGAGCGCTTCTCGTGGCGGCACTATTACTGGTACCTCACGAACGAGGGCATTGAGTACCTCCGTGAGTACCTCCACCTCACGGCCGACGTCGTCCCCGCGACGCTCAAGAAGTCGACGCGCCCGGCGACGGCCCCGCGTGGTGGCCGGCCCGAGGGCGAGCGCCGCGAATACGAGCGCCGCGACGGTGACCGCGAGGGTTACCGCCGGGGTGGCGACCGGCCGAGCGCTGGCGCGGGTGACAAGAAGGTCGGCGCTGGTGCTGACTTCAAGCCCGACTTCGTGAGTGTCCCCATTGCGTCTGCTTGGCGCGCTGCTTTTCGATCCGTTGCAGACTAGCACGTCTCGCGGATGGGGTGCTTGCTGGGTCGCTTTCGCATGTGTGGTTGTGTGACTCGCTCGTCTGAGAAGAAGCGGTAGTTCTATGCGATTGCATCAGTCGTTTCCAATCACCGACTCGCGTGAATTGGTCGCTGTGGCTGTCACTCGTCTCCTTGAGCAGAGTTCTGATGAGTCCCTTTCGTCCCATCCCTTTTGCGACCTGCAGCGCGGCGGCTTTGGCCGTGGCCGCAGCTTCGGCGGTGCTCCCCGCGAGGGTGGCGCTGGCGGCTTCCGTGGTGGCCGCGGTGCGCCCCGCGAATAGGGCACTGTGACGCGCTGACCTGTCGCTGCGTCCCGGATCTGCACGAAAACAAAGTCTCGTATATACAACAGCGCATCTCGTGTGTCTGTGTTCTTGCGAGGTCACACTCGGCCTCTGTGGCTGTTTGTTGTCGTGTGATGGCGCTTTCGGAGGGGCTTTCGGAGGGCGGAGGGATATGCGGCGCACTGTTCGTGGTGATGGAGTCTAGTGAGGAGGGCGGTGCAATCCACGCCGCTCACTGCCACATTGAGCAATCGGATCGATAATGTGCTTAGTATTGTTCGCTTAGATTGGACCATGCACGCGCACGCAGTTTCCGAGAAAATAAGAAGGAAAGCAGACAACGCCGACGAGAAAATTTCAAGAAGCAGAAGAGAACAAATGTACGCAGCCGCAATTCGTGGAGCTCACAACAACGGCTCAAATCGAAACAACAACGAAAAAAATGTACACGCAACCGCACTCAAAACGTCTGCGGCTGCGCAAAGGCGGCGGCGTTGGGGTCGAACATGCCCATGTCGTATGCGACAAACTGGTACTGCTGCGCCTTGAGCATCTCGTCCATCGATGGCTCGGGGCATTCCTGAGTCAAAGCACGCCAGTCAGACGGCGTCTAACAAGTGCGCGTGTGCGTGTGAGGCAGCGTTGGCGCCTGCCCAGTCAGTGCATCATGCGCGAGCAATAACACTATCACTTACCGATCCAACGTGACCACAGAGGCCGCAGTTGAAGCAATACACCGGCAGCGACAGCGACGCCCGCCGGGCCCTGCGGTTCGGCTGCGTCGTCGTCGTTGAAGGAGGCGATCCGTCATCCGAGCTGCCACCCGACACGCTCCGTTCGCGCGGAGAGAGCGACGCGCTCCTCTCAGCGGGTGCCGGTGCACCACTGGCACGCAGAGAAGCCTTCTTCGACTTGGTTTGCGCCGCACTCTGGACAGCCGTCGGCGCGGGTACTGCATCGCCGCTGTGTGTGCGACAGCGACGCGCATTCGACAGCGTGTCCGACATAGACCGATCGTGTCCGCTCAACTCCCCAAAGCCCGAGTCGTCGCTGACAACAAGAGAGGTCACCCGCGTCACCGTGTTCGCTCCAGAGGAGTGTCCAGCCGCTCGCTCGGCCGATGCCCTCTCGCCACCCTCCTGCAAATGGGGCACGATCGGCGCAGGAAGTTGCAGCGACGCGAGCGCGTGCAGGTCGTCCGAAGCACCGCGCGAGTCGTCACAGCGGTGTCCAAACTCAGGAGACAGCGAATCGCAGTCTGCAATGCCGGACGATCGGGACGTGTCATCCCCGTCGCACGAGCACGTGGCCGATTCGTCCCCGTCCCACTTGGACGACGAGTCGATCGACGACCGCGAAGACGGAGGGGGCGACGATTCCGCAGGCTCGCTTGCAGACACCACGACCACACTCGGCACCGATGCAACAGCAGCAGGAGACTCCGCTGCGAGTGAAGCAGGCGCATCCATGGACTCGGGAAGGGGTGAGGGGCCAGCGCGTTCTTCATCAGGTCTCGGACCGGGGCCACAACTTTCGGCAATAGGGCGTTCACACGCATCGCCTCCAACGACGACTGCGCGCGGAACCTTCTTGGACTGCGATTTCCGCGCCTTCTTCGCGCGGGCTTGCGCAACGGGCTTCTTGCTCGCAACAGCTTGGGTCTGCGGCGGCGGCGGCTGAGGAACACTTTCGGTAGGGTCGGCACGCGTCGACTCCTCGCAAGGTGCGGCCACGTGGGCAACTTCGACGCGCGATAGCCGGCGGACGTGGCGACCTGCCAGCACCACAGCCGCCAACAACGTGCAAAGGGCGCCCCAAAACGCATAGGCCGTCCGGCCAAGCGGTGCCCGAGCTACAGGAAACGCGAATGTTAATAACGCCATGGTGAGGTAACAGGAAAGCATCCAAAGCGGTCGCGGCGAACACGCACCTCTAGTCGACCGCACTGGCAAGGAGAACGCCGTGCTCGAGTTCGGCGCAAGCACAAGAGGCGTCGTGCCTTCGCCCGCAAGCAGCGCCTTCCCTTCACAGATAGGCACCGCCGTGCGTTCGGCGACGTGCGTCACAGCCTTTCGGTCCCTGTCCGCCGTCGCATCCATACTTTGCCCCACAACCGAAGACAGCGGTTCGGGCGTCGTCGTGGCCGGCGCGGACGACCCCGTGATGGTGTGTCGCAAGGACTCGACCAGGCGATCGGCCTCTGCAAATCCCAGGAGAAAGCGCAATTCTTCGTGCCGAGCACGCAACAACACCTCATGGCGTTGCGCGGTCGACAGAACCGTTCGCAGCTGTTGGAGAGCGCTGACGACGTCCTTTAGCGAATTCACGTTCGAGCCGCCACCGGCACGCAGCGACGTGATGAGGTTGTCCACGCGATTGAGCACGGCCTGTGACTTGAGCGACGACGGTGCCGTGACAGGGGTGGCTTTCGAAGGAGCCTCTGTCTCCGTCGACCGTGGCGCCTGTATGGGGAGCTGCTCCTGAACGGCGGACGCTGAGGTCGCCGGTGCGCTTGTGCTGTGCGTCGGCTGGGGGCGCTTGGCATCAAGGGGACCGAAATCGACGGCGTTTTCCGACACGCGCACTGCGCACAATTGGGCCGCAAATACCGTCAGCGAATAAAACGATTGACACATTGGCAGAAAAAGCACATTACGGACGAGTGTAACACGCAGACGGGATACAGCCCATTTGACGTCAAGCACACGCACCCGTCCTCATCGCACTACCCGTCCAAAGCAGTTCCCTGGGAAGCACCGCCTCCGCCATGCACACGGCGTAAGCGCCGAGGTCCGCCAAGAGCGACCCGCTTGTCTTCACGACTCCCTCGTCCCTCAACGCGCTCTGCCGCTTCCACTCGGTACGCTCGGGACGGAGGGACCGCGAGGCCGCCGCGTGGACACGGCGCACGAGTGCCGCGGCGTCGTGCGACTGAAAGCGCGTTGCGTCTCCCGCAATGCGCAGGCGCACAATGGCACGGCCCGTTCTGTGGCAGAAAACAGCGTCAATCAGACGCGACAGCTCACAACGCAACCCACACAACGGCACATGACAACACGAGACACAATCGACGCACCGGAACAAGTAGACGACGTGTCGCTTAAGTCCCCCAGCTCCCGCTGCGCCGCTTTCGCCGCCGACGCCTACAGAGGAGTCGTACGTGGGGCGGAATGTGTCGACCCTCTCCACCCACGTGTACACGCGACAGTCGCGCCCGGCGCACGCGTAACCGCGGCCGGTCTCCTCGAGGGCCGACACGCGCACGACGCTGCGAATCAGGAGCGCCCAAAAGCGCCGGTAGTACTCGACCGCTTCGGACTTGTTCACAAACACCTTGCGAAGGTCCTCGATCTCCACAAGCCCGACCGTGTCACCGGCGTCGTCCAGACTGTCCGGTGGCCGCCGGAACAGTGCCCGCGCACACCACAGCCCCCCGAAGCGCTCAAAGTAGACGTCGTCCGCCGTACCAAACGACGCGCACTCGCCGTGCACCCCATCCTCGAGCACAGCCAGCCGCATCGACGCGTCGTGGCCCAGCTCGCTCAGGTCCTGCGGCGACAGAAACGCCGCGACAAGGGAACCCCACGAGGCATTTTGCGCGAGGGAAAGCGCGACGACGAGCAGCGTCACGAGCGCAACGTGCGTCACAAGGACGCAACTCGACGGCCTCCACACCACCGACGCAAATTCAGCATCCTTAGGGCGCGCGGGCGACTCGACGCACTCGGCATTCTTCGCAGCGTCCTCTCCCTCGCATCCACCCGCGTGTCGCCGACGCGCGCCCGAAGCAGCCGCAACCACGGCGGGCGGCGGCGTAGAGCGTGCGGCCTTGTGTGCGCGCGGTTTCCTGCCGTGCACGAGGTACTTGTACACGCGGGAGAGAGAGGCGCGCCTCTCTTCTATCCAGTGCCACATGGCGGGAAACGGCGTCACGGCGCTCGCCAGTCCATGAATCCACCCAGCGCCCCGCGACCCCTTTCGCAAGCAGACGCAAGGAGCGCACGAGCGCCCCTTTCACGCCACTCTCGAGTGGCTACAAATGGCTCAGCGGCACTCTCGCTTGGGTGGATGCGAATAAACGCCGAACAGGCGGAAGCTTCGTTTGGCTGCGGGCGAGTTACAATGGAAGTCGTCGTGTCCTCTTCTAACTCGCGTCTCTCTCCTCTCTCGCGCTCTGTTTCTTCTCTTCTTCTCGCTCACTCTCACTCTTTCTGTTTCGCGCTTGAGAGCTTCCCTTCTCCTCAGTGGAATAACTCGCACAAGTTTGGTCTTTCTTCGCTTCTGGCCCATCCCCACCAATGTACCACATACCTAATTTATACATTCTGTTGTGAAGTGCCGGTTTAGCCTTCACATACGGGGCGGGGCGTCACGTGATTGCACCCGCGGGGTTATTTGAATTCGAATGGCCTTGCGTGCGGTCACCTCTTCTCTTCTTCTTTCCCTTTCACCGTTTATTGGTG
>CALSCQ010002247.1:0-12217 GCA_943704525.1 Pigoraptor vietnamica | reverse complement strand
TTTGTCGCCCCCCCCCCCCCCCCCCCAGGTCGCAGTAACACCAGGTCGCGCTGTGTACGCCTGCGTGCCAACATTATGACACCGTCCGCTCGTCTCCGCTGCAGCCGAGAGTGCGTGGGAAGCGAATGCCCGCGACACCCGACTCGAGGTGCGCCGCAATGCATCGTGCGCGTGTGCGCGTGTGCGCGTGTGTGCATGTGTGCGTGTGTGCATGTGTGTGCGCGTGTGTGTCAGTGGTGTGGGTGTATGTGTGTGCATGACCCACTGTGTCCCAATTTGTGTTTCCTTGTGCGTGCGCATGGCGTGTGAGTAAGCCAACTCTGTGTGTGCGTGTGTGTCAGTCGCAAGTCACACTGTGCCTGCGTGGCGTGCTCATATGCTCATTCTTGACTTACATCTTTTCCCTGGCATGAAGCCGGCGAGCGTCTGGCGGCCGCCGCGGCGGAGGCTCGGGTGAGTGTGACGTTGTTTCTTTACTGCAATTCTCTTGCCCCTCTCATGCCATTCTACTGCTCATCAGGCCGCCCGGGCGATAGCGGGCCGCGCGCCCCTCAGCCAGCGCAGCAGTCGCCGTCGCCGCAGTCGCAGGTGCGTGTGGCTTGCAGGGGACCGTGGCCGTGTTCTCCAAACTGACTGCTGCCACGCGACGCATGCATAGCCGCGCACGGACTCCCCGGCAGCATCGCAGTCACCGGCACCACAGGCGGCGTTTAATGTCGCGGAGGCCGAGGAAATGCTCAGCGCGGGTGGGTCACCTAGCCTAGCATACTTGCGTCTGCGCGCGTTTGTGTGGGTGCGGATGGTCTGACGTTCTCATGCGTTACAGCATGGCGTGCGGGAAGTCAGGCGCTGAACAGCCCGACGGCTAATGAGGCCGGTGGGTGTGCGGGATGGGCGTTGCGTCCGTGTTGCGCGTTGGTGTGCTTGGCGTGAACCGAAATGGCGATCCAACGAATGGGTTAGCGGTGGCTAGTCTAGGCAACGTCTGCACTGCCGGTGCATTTGGCCGTCGCTGTCGCTGACACTCCGTGCGTTCCCAGAGCGACCCGATGTTTATCGCGACAAGGCGTGGAGCTCCAAGCCGAGCGTGAGCGGCATCACGGGCGACTTTCTTGCCGTGCTGCAGCAAAAGATGGACACGGCGTGGGACGCGCGGGAAGCGCAATAACACACGGCCGCTGATCGACACGCTTGTCTCATATGTACATTCACATTCACACGACGGGGATCTGGCGCAGGTCCGGGGGCACGGCGCCGGCGGCAGGGCTGGCCACCTGCGCGCCCGGTGGGGCTGCCTCTGTGCTGCTCTGGCTTGACACGCGCACAACAGAATCGGACAGGCGCTCAATGTCCTCGCCGCAAAACACGCCCGAAGCGCTCTCGTCCAGCGCGCCGCTGATGGCCGCGCGAGCGACCGTGCGCACGTGAACCGGGGGCACGTAGAGGTCCCGCCACTCGGCGACCGAGCGAGGCACGAGCTTGAACAGCGGGCCGGCGACGGCACCGGCAGTGCGCACGGCAAGTGCGAGGGGAGCGCTGACGGGGTCGTCGTCAGCATACACGAGCCCTGCGGCGGCGAACAGTCAGCACACATTCAGAGTCAGCGCACGCGGCCACACCATGCACGCTGACAGCGCACCTGGCCGCAGCACCACGGTGCGATAGGAGCCCATCTGTGCGATTGCTTCCTCAGCCTCGCGCTTCGTCGACACATAGCGCAGCGATGCAAGGGGGCGAGGCACGGCGGCGGAGAGGAACACGAAGGCGCGCACCGAGGGCGACTCTGCCGCTGCACGCGCGAGTGCAACGGCAGTGTCGCGGTTCGTCTTTTCGTACGACGTGCGCTCGCCTATGGAGCCGCCAGAGAGCACACCGAAGCCCTCCCGCACGAGCCGCTCCGGCTTTGCGAGGGACTTGTACCCCGTGTGCTCAAAGAGCGTTCCCACGGCATGCACCACCGCCGTCGCCCCTTCCACGTGCGGGCGGAGTGCGTCGGGTTCATCCGCGTTCGCGCGCGCCCACTCGACCCCGTCCGTCCACGCATCTGCAGAGGGACGGCGACCGCTGCGCGAGAGTGCCACCACGCTCGCAAAGCCGCGAAGGACGGCCTCGCGGCAGATTGCGGCACCAATAAAGCCGGTGCCGCCGAGCACCACGAGCTTCCCCGACGCCGCCATTGCCACGTGCCGCAGGGTGACAAGCAGGCAAGCGCAGAGAAAGTGGCCGCCAGGGCGTGCAACACACGCGCCAGTTCACTGCATCTCGCGTAAGAGAGACACAGAGGGCATGCCTCGCATTTTTTGTGCGTGACGCACAGGGGTACCCCTGCATGACGCATCGGTAACAGAGCACTGGCGAGCGCTCGGATCGCATTCCAGTGACGTGCGCACAACACAACTTTTCAAAGCTTTTTTTTTTTTTTTTCACCGGCGCAGTGCTGTAGGACCCCGCCCGTGCGTGCGACGGCCCCCGTGCGTGCGACGGCCCCCGTGCGTGCGACTGCCCCCGTGCGTGCGACGGCCCCCTTGCGCGCCATGATACTCGACGTGCTGCCTGCGGAGGTCGCTCTGCAGATCTTTGCGCGGCTGGACGTGCGCTCCCTCTGCCGCCTCGCGTGCGTGTCGGTGAACATGCGCGTGCTCGCCGAGGACGACAGCCTGTGTGGGTCCGAGTGGCACTGACGCGTCGCTCCCTCTGTGCGCCCAATTGCTATGTGCGATGAGTATAGCAGGTGATTGACTTGGGTCGTGCAGGGGCGCCGCGCTGCCGGGCGCAGAGGGTGTGGGGCATCGAGCCCGGTGTGCGTCGCGTGGCGGGTGTTTCCTGGAAAGAGGTGCGCTGCCTCTCTTGCTGTTCAAATGCCCGCACAAGCCCACACAATGCCCTCGCAGCAATACGCCCGCCGGGAGCGCCTGTCGCGCAACTGGCGACACGGCAACTACGTCGTGCGCACACTGCTCGGGCACACGGAGAGCGTGGTGTGCATCCAGCTTCGCGGGCGTCTCCTTGTCTCGTGCAGCTACGACGGCACCATTCGCAAGTTCGACGTCGACTCTGGCGCGTGTCTGCAGGTGTTCTCTGGGCACTCGGAGGCGAGTGTGTGTGTGTGTGCGTGCGTGTGCATGTCTGGCTGTCTCACTGCGCCATGTGCCGTTGCGCCGTCTGCCTCTAGTGCCCGCTGCGTCAGTGCACTGGATTGCGGCCTGTGGAGGTATCCATGCGCGCCGTGCGCTTTCTTCTTCTTTTTTCCTCTTTTGGCCGTTGTCGCTGAGGGCGCAACGGGCTCCCATTTGCAGGGCGTGCGCTGCGTGCAATTCGACGACGAGAAGCTCGTGAGCGGTTCCATCGACGCTACTATCAAGGTGCGTTTCGCGGGCATCTCGGCACGCGTGTGTCCGCCGTTTGGTACTAAATGTGCGGCCCGCTGACGTGTGCCCGTGGCTGCGCAGGTGTGGGACGCGGTCACGGGGGCGTGCCGGGGCACTCTCAGCGGACACAGCGCCGTGGTGGGCATGGGCGCGCGCGAGCATGCATTGCCGTCTGGTCCTTTGCAGGGTGACTTACTGGCACCATGAGCGCAGGTCCGCTGTTTAAGTTATTGCGGCGACACTTTGGTTTCGGGCTCGGTGGATAAGGTTTGTGCTCGCGAGTGTAGGTCTGTCTTTGAGTGTGTTTCTATGGGCTTGCGTGCCCGTGTGTTCTGTGTGCTTGTGTGTTTGGGTGTGTGTGTGTGTGTAATCTTTGCGTGCTGTGGCTGCGATGGAGGGCTGAAGTGTTTGAATTGCAGTCGGTGCGCATGTGGTCGCTTTCGGAGCAGCGGTGCATCGCCGTGCTCCACGGACACGCGGGCTCCATCTACAGCATTGTCTTTGACGGGGCTGTCGTGTACTCGGGTTCCTTCGACCGCAGCGTCAAAGTGTGGTGCGCGGCAAAAAGAAAGTGCATCCGCACGCTTCTCGGTACGTGCCCTGCACAAATCTGCTGGTCGCGCGACATTTCCTGCAACTGTCTTGTCGCATTGCTGCTGCCAGCTGCCCCTGACGCGCCGTGCTACAGGCCACGCGGGATGGGTGATGGCGCTGGAATTGCTGCCGGCAGAGCGCAGGCTCCTCTCGGGATCGGTCGACGGCGCCATTCTCATGTGGTCCACGGAATCCCACGCGTGCATCGGGCGCTTTGGCGGCTCGTGCGTGCTCCGCTGCCTGCGCACCGTCGGCGACCGCATCGTCTATGGGTGCGACTCGAGCGTGGCCGTGGAGAGCATATCGCGCGCCCTGTCGCCGTCCTCGTGCGCCGAAGGGGCGCCGGAATTGCAGCTGCTGACTGGCCACCATCTCGAGTACGTCACTGCGCTCGATACGAACGAAGAGCTTATTGCGAGCGCGTCCACTGACAGGTGAATATTGCGGTTTTTGGTGTGTGTGTGTGTGTGTGTGTGTTTGCAATGTGAGCTCTCACTGTGAATTTGCCCGCGCGCCCATTTGTGTGTGTGCCTGGTTTTCACGTTTGTTTGGTGGCTGGTAGCAGTGGAAAATAGCGTGCTAACTCTGCCGTTTTTCGCAGAACAATCAAAGTGTGGGACTTTCGGTGACCCAAGCGACGGCGTGGTCCACAGCTGTATTGCACTTCGATCAAATTGGCCACAGTTGTTGGTCCAAATTGGTCCGTCACTTGAGCGCGAGTGATTTCGGAATGTGGACGCGTATTGTGCCGCGGAGGTAGCCTGCGCACGTGCCCGCCTGCGTGAGGAGGGCGCTGAACGGCACCAACGACGGCCCGATCACGCACGCCAGGGACACGACGCACTGCCCGAGCACCGCGCCGCCGTCGTCAATCACGGCGATCTGCAGGTGCTGCGCGCGCACGTACGCCGGGTGCGGGAACATGGTGGGCATTGGATCAAAGTCGCTCTCGGTCCACGCCGGCCGCACCGACCCCTGAAAGGCCTGCGCCGTCGGCGTAAACTCGACCGTGTCGGCTGCGGTGGTGCCTGCAGGTGTCGACTCCGGGCGACCAGCAACGAACATGCGGTTGGGGCGCGTGCGCATGGCATCGCCCAGGCACGGGGAGTGGATTTCGAGGACGTAGCGTGAGCCGGGGTGCGTGACGGCGCGGACCTTGCAGATAGCCTCCCCAAACATGATGACGGCGGGCGGGAAGTCGGCTCCCTCGGCGTTGTCCGTGGACACGGGCGCAACAAACTGGCGCGCAATGCCGACGGAGAAGAAGGCGTGCACGGGAGTGTGATCGCTCGTGGTGATGCTCTCGACGGCCTCGAGCGACTGCTGCTCAATAAAGAGATTGGGGAACGAGAGCGAGAGGATGCGGTCGCAGTACGAGGGCACGTTGATGCGCACTCCCTTGCGCGTCACCTTGCGAGAGGCAAACTCCGCGCGCGTGCCGCGGGCATACCGGTACGTCGGTGCAAAGGGCGGCTCCCGCTCGGCAAAGCCCGGGAAGGCCCGCCCACACCGCCTTTCCTCGCTGAGCTGGTCGGCGGCCATGAGGCGCGGCCAGTCGCGCCGCTGCACGCACGCCATCGCGTCGTCCAGCGTCATGTCCACGCGGTAGTTGAGGTCGCCAAACCAGAAGAGGTGGTGGAAACGCGCCGTCACATCCACCGACGGTGGGCGTCCCAGGCGGAGGCTGCGCACAATCTCGGCAAAGTCCGTGTTGCGGCGCGCCGAGTTTTCCGCGCCGGACGCGAGGTGGCAGTTGACAAAGCAGATGGGGGACGAGTCGACGTGGAACGAGACGGCGACGGCGCCCTTGTTGCCGAGCGCATTGCCGATGCCCGTCGCCACGCTGTCCGCCTGGAGGTGCGACACGCGGTTGCGCAGGGACGCGCGCACGAGCACGACCAGCCGCATGTACCAGAGGCTGTGCGCCATCACCACCTCGTACTCGCTCCCGCACGCGGCCGCCACCATCGCCGTCCACTCGGCCTCCGCAAACGTTTCCTCCTGCGTCCCAAACGCGCAAATGTCGGCGAGAGGGCGCCCCGCAGGCCTTACCCACGCCGTAATGTCGGAGGGTGGGTCTGCGTTGCCCATGTTCCAAGTGCCCACGAGCACCGATACAGCCGCAACCCCCTCGTCGTCCGCTGCGTCTGCCACTGCGGCTGCGCCCGCCACCGCTCGCATGCGCTGCACAAGCTCGCAAAAGCGCTCGCGGCTGCGGGGGCTGTCGAAGCGGTAGTCCTTGCGCACCTTGCCGGTGAAGAGCACCCCGAGGCGCGCTGGCTCGGAGCGCGACTTGATGAGCTGTCGCACGCTGCCGATCGCGTAGGGCTTGTCCGTCTGGTTCGTGATCGCGCTCTGAAGGCCGACGTGCTTTTTGGCGACCGTGACGGTGCCGCACTCGACGTCGACCACCAGCGTCATGGGTATGCGGATGAACCCCTGCGACAGCACCTTGGACACCTCGAAGCGGTGCGTGCCCCCGCCCACAAACGAGTCCGAGGGCCGCCGGCGCCCGGGCCCCGCACCCGCCGCAGGGCGCGATAGCGGGTTCTCCAAGAGTTCCCACGCGCCACTCGACGCAAACACGTCCGCACTCCCGCTTGTCCGCCGGGGCGCCTCTCCTGCATCGTCGCTGTCGCTGTCGCTGTCCAGCACTACGGCCACGGGGGGCCTTGTGTTACCCGCGCTGTCGCGACGTGGCGCCGCGTGCGGTGGCGGCTGCGACGAAGACGAGGGCGGCGATGGCCGCAGCACCTCGATCGGCACGTCACCGCCGCTTCGCCGCCGCTCTCCCCCGCGCACTGCGTCTGTGGGTATGTCCGCATCGGGGCCCAGAATCATCACGCTGGCCGGGCGGGGCGCAAAGCCGCGCTGTGCGCTGATGGCAATCTTTTTGCGTGCACCGGGTAATGCCACACCGGCGGCATGGAGGTCGTCGGACGTGGCGCCGACGACGTCCGCAAGCGACGCGTACCCCGCCGCGGACAAGGCGTCGCCGAGTGCGGAGAGATCGAGCGAGTCCAACCACGGACGCACTTCCTTTTGAGCGAGAGGGGGCTGTATGCGCAAAGCGCCCTCGATGGGCGCACAGCCGCGTGCCGCGCTCGCAAGTAAAATGCGCCTGTGGTGCGGCAATACGATGCCACACTTGGCGAGGTCGGCGTCCGTCGCCGCCGCAAGGGCCGCGGGCGTCGAGAGTCCCGCGCGCACAAGACAGTCCCCATAGCGCGCGCTGCGGTGCACGAGGCCGAGGGACGCGACCCACGCGACCGCACTAAAGTGGGCGCCGTCCGCCGCCGCCATTGCGGGGCGCAGCAGTTTGTGCACTCGCAAAAGGCACCCGCGGCGACGACCCCCGCGCTGGGCCCGCTCGGCGCGAACGACGTGTGAACGCGGTAACTAAAGTGGCGTCCACTACGCCGCGCGTGTATGAAAGTGGGTCCGCAAGTGCGATCGAAAAAGAGACGCGTCTTTGTAGCGTAATGGCATGAATTTTCGCTCGCCGCTGTTGTGGTGGACACGGCACTGGAATGGCGCACGCTGATTGGACGGCCAGATTGCACTGCATTGTATGACAATGCTCACATGCGCGCCTTGATCCACGGCTCAAGGCCCCCCGCAACAATGAGGTCCTGCGCCGTGCGGCCAAGCGGCGAAAACGAGTACTTTCGCCCGCCATAGCTCACGACGCCGGCGCCAAAGTCGATGTGGACGTCATCGCCTGGCCGCACAGTCGGCTGGGCACGGCCAAAGCGGGCGGTGACGTCGCGGACGAGCGCGGGGGCCTCAATTGCAATCAGGCCGTTGTTGAAGGCGTTGCGCTTGTACGTCTCGCTAAAAGAGCCAGCAATTACAACCTGCGATTTGACGCGGCATGAGACCGGCGCGGGCGGTGGCGACAGATGTACAGGACACGCACCCGGATGCCCTTGTGCAGCAGCGCAGTGGCCGCCTGTTCGCGCGAGGAACCGGTCCCAAAGTTGAAGCCGCCGACAAGCACGTCCCCTGCTGCCGCAATGCGCACAAACTGGGGGTCGTAGTTCTGCATGACGACCTCGGCCTGCATCGCGGGAGTCACATCTTCGCGGTACGTGTAGGCTCCGGCGTAGATGCCGTCCGTGTTCAGGCCGTCCTGGTGGCAGAACACCAGTGCCCCAGACACGACGCGGGGGAAGCCATCCACGATCGCAACGGGCTGCGGCGCCGCATCCGGGAGAGTGTTTACCGCGTGTGTGCCGCGCGGGGGTGTCGCGTCCGACGGCGCGGGCCCACAGATGTGCCCAGCCAGCGCCGACGCAGCCACCACCGCAGGCGACGCAAGATAAGCCTTCGCGGTCCGCGCGCCCATGCGCCCCTTGAAGTTGCGATTCGTTGCTGAGATTCCGGTCTCACCCTCTTCGAGCAAGCCCGCCCCAAGACCCACGCACGGCCCGCAGCCCGGCGGCAGCGGCGTGGCACCCGCGTCCAAGAGCGCGTCCCAGTCACCTCGCACACGGCTCGCTGCCTCCACCTCACTCGATGCAGCGGCGACGTAGAGGCGCACCGATGGATGAATTTTGCGCCCGCGCACCACAGCGGCTGCCTCGGCCAAGTCGTCCACGCGCGAATTCACGCACGACACAATGTATGCCTTCTGTATGGCCACGCGCTCCGCCTCAATGTCCGCCACACTGCGCATGACCTGCGCACCCGCAACAGAAACATAAGCCAATATGCCCTCCACAGACCAGCCGGGCGCTGACGTGACTTGCCTTGACGTGGTTGGGACCGGACACGTGCGGACGCACAGAGCTCAGGTCGAGGGAAAGTTCCGCGCTATAGAAAGCATCCGGATCGGCACGGACGGGCGCCTCCTCAATCGCGCGGATGGCCGCTTCGGTCAGGCGCGGGTTGGGGCCGCGCGCGTACGACGGCACCTCGGCACGGGGGGGTGGATTGGCACGCGAGGCAAGGAACGCGGCACGCTGCCGCAGCCACGCGAGGGTGACGCCGTCGACGGGGAACACCGCGGCCAGCGCGCCCCACTCGGTCGTCATGTTGGCAATGGTGAGCCGGCTGTCGACGGAGAGGCCCGCGATGCCGTCGCCGGCAAATTCGAGCGCGTGGTTGAGCACCTGTAACACAGCCCGTCAGTCGGTGCGTGTGTCGGACGCAGCTGCACGGACACACCCACCTCGTCCTTGCCAAACAGCCCGCACAGCGTGATGATGACGTCCTTTCCGGTGACGCCGGGCCTGAGCGCGCCCGTGAGCGTCACACGCGCAACCGGGGGCACCTGCCACCACGTGCGCCCCGTGGCCCAAATGGACGCCGCGTCGGTGCGCACCACCGGCGTGCCGAGGCAGCCGAGCCCACCGTACATGTTCGAGTGGCTGTCGGACGCAACGACAAGCGTCCCGGGAAGGACGTACCCTTCCTCCACCATCACCTGCAGCGCAGCGTCAGAACACACGGCACTCCCGCACACCCGGGTCTCTCACATGCGCACATGCACGACGGCTCGCATACCTGGTGTCCAATGCCGCGCCCCGCCCGATACGCGTCGACGCCATGCCTTGCTGCAAATGCTGCAATCGCCGCGTACTTCGCGACGTTCTTTTCCGACGTGTCCTGTACATTGTGGTCGAGCGTGAAGACGAGCTGCCGCGGGTCTGCAATGCGCGTGCCGCCCAGGGCAGCGAACTTCGACATCACCGCCGCTGTGTTGTCGTGCTGTGTGGAGGCAGCGTGTGCGTCAATTGCGGTTCCCAGGCCCCGGGTCGCTCACGGGCACCCACCGTCATGACAAAGGCAGGCCGCACCGACACAAAGTCGCCCGCCCGCACCACGTGACCCGCAGGAATGTCCTCTGCGTACCGCTGGGCAATTTTCTCCACCACATTTTGGCCACAGGCACGCGCGGATGCAGACAGGCACCGCACGTTGAGGCGCAAGGGCGATGCCCTGCAGGCAGGCCATTCCAGATCAGCGACGCAACTCCCCACATACTCGCACAAAGCACCCACCGCACCCACAAGTACAAAAGTGGCCGCATGCTAGGAGGGAAAGACGGCACCGCCGAGGTATCTTCCGAGCGGTCCCAGTGGCAGTGGCAGGGAAAAGTGCGTTCTGTGGGCGGTGGTTTTCAGCAATCGTGCTCCACTTCGCAGGGGCACGTGACCGCCGTCATCACTGGTCCGTGGACCACCCCGGATGCAGATTGGCGCGCAAAATTTTTTTGAACGCACAAAGCGGTGAACTGATCGCACAAGAAGATAAGCCTTGGTACGGTCTCTTGAAAAAAAATGGACGCGCCCATGGGAGGCATGGCCGCGGCTGCGGACGACGGCGCAGAGGGACCGCGTGCCCGTAAGATGCGCGAGGTGATTGCGAAGGCCATGGACAAGACGCTGGACGCTTGCAGGTGCGTGACATTGGGAGTAGCAGGCGTGCGCATGGACGAAGTTGACCAAGGGCTCGCATTGTGCAGCTATGCGCGTCTTGTGGCGTGCTTCCCGAACGCCAGTGAGGCACAGGCGAAGGCTCTGCGCGACGGTCTCGATAAGCTGGGCCAGTTTCTCCGGGAGAGTGTGGACGTGGGTACATGCAAATCCGCAAATTGCCCCTAAGCAGCCCTAAAGTCCCTTGCGTGCAGAACGAAGTGGACCTCATCTTTCAAGAAACGGATGTGCGCGCGGCCCTGAACCGGCTGGACGGCTGGATCGAAGCGTCGGCGCACCACACTCCTTCTGAGGGCGCGCAGGCGAGGTGGGTCAACACGGGTCGTTTTTTGCATTCCGTTTACGCATTTCGTGGGCTAACAGCATGCATCTCAGGGAAATGAGCGCCGATCCCGAAGCCGCGGTGCGCGCGCGGACGGTCGCTGTGAAAATGGCCGAGCGGACGCGACTGCTCGAGGAGCTCGCAAAGGTTTGTCACACAACCCCCTTCTAAGGCCATTCAGTGTTCAGAGACTGAAATGCACGCCCCTTGCAGCTTGAGAGCGAGCACACTCTGCTCGAGCGCGAAATACGCGCATCCCATGCGCAGGTGGAGGGGCTGTGCACCGTGCTCGCGTCCAAGGCCAGCGAAATCAAGAAGGTACGAGTTCGTTGTGCGCAACGTTGTGCTGCCCAAAACTGCATCATTCATGTATTTATTTTTTCAACGCAGGCGGCCGTTGTGTGCGCCGATTTTGAGAAGAAGGCGACGGCGCCACTGTCGTCTTGACCACCCCCGTCTGCGTGCTGCGCTGCGTCCGCGTCGCGTGCCTGAATTTCAATGCAAAAAGAGCCTGCCACGAATGCACAGCCAGAACTGAAAGCTGAAATGTGGGAGCAACGTCAGTAGGGTCGTCGTGCGCATTCACAATTGGGTGCGATTGATGTGGAATTTCTTTTTGTTTTTGATCGCTCCAACTGCCACTGGCCAATTTGCGAGTCCCGGGTGCGCATCTGTCAACAAACCTCACGCCAGTCAAGGGAGAACAACCGACGCCCATCCAGCACGACATTGCGCCGAACTGGGCTGTGGGCTGGTGGGGGCTGTGGGCTGTGTCGTGCGTGTGTCGCGTGCCGTGTGCCTGTGTTGGATTCGCTGAAGCGCCGGTGCGCAACCCACTGGTGCGTCGCCTGCCGCAAACTGGGTCGGCGCATGGTGGCTGGCAGTGTGCCCTGCGGCTCCGTGTCGGCCTGCACTTGACCCCCTCGCCCGGTGACCCTCGGAACAGCGCACAGGCGCACGCGCACCATGGACGGCGCGCGGCCGGGTGGGTCGGGCGACCTCCACCGCCCTCGCGACCCCGCGCAAGACAGGTGCGTGCATGGCGCTGCGGCGCGGCAGAGGGCCTGTCTCACACAAGCTGCATGGGGTGCAGGTGGTTTCACGGTCGCATCACGCGCGAGGCTGCGGAGGCGCTGCTGTTGGACAAGTCGCGCCGCGGGGACGGCCACTATTTGGTGCGCGAGAGCACGATGTTTGCCGGCGACTACACGCTGTGCGTGAGCTACCAGGGGACTGTGCAGCACTACCGCGTCATGCGGCTGGACGACGGCCGGCTCACCATCGACGAAGAGGTGCACTTTGGGACGCTCGGGGAGTTGATTGAGCACTACCGCGCGGACCAGGACTGCCTCGTGACGCGCCTCGTGAGCGCGGTCGAGAAGGCTGCGCAGATCAAGTCGATTGGCGGTGGGTGTGCTTTCAAGTCATGCGCGTGTGATTCCATATGCATGCATGTTGGATGTATAGGGTGGTATATCAATATCCCCCCCCCC